>JBBUKS010172661.1:0-24022 GCA_038050645.1 Hedychium gardnerianum
GCAACAATAAAACAAGATAAAATTTATTTAAGTATAGATGATGATATAGTAGGGGATAGAACCCAATGACGTAAAAGGATCCATATAGCCGACCCCACATAGTGGGATAAGGCTTGATTGTTGTTGTATTTCTTTTCAATTTTCAAATTCTATTTTCTTGAAAAAAAAACAGTAAACAGAAACTTTTCACAAAGTTTGAGACAAGAAAGAAACACTATAATTGAGAATGTAGTCACTGCCAGCAGTGCATAAGTTTTTTATAATGTTTTTCGATTTTATATACCAAAGAAATATGTATCTAGAATTATTGATCCCTTATTTTGCCAATCACCTTCTGGAAACATACACTGCTCTATCTTGATAAGATCTTAGTAGCCTCTGAGTCCTTGTGCTATTTGCAACATTTTTGCATTTTAAGTAGCACAAACTTAGAAAGGCTGTATACTGATTATTTTTTTAAATAATAAGTAGACATGATTTTATGTAATTGTTATCCAAACAATATCTAAAACTTGCTATGCTGCTGAGCAGAATAGTACGTACCTCATTTTCCTCCTCAAGATGTTGCATTGCTTGATCAAATTCTTGCATTCCACGATACCTGAGATAATCTGCATCACCCTGACATCACGGAAAGATGGTTCCTAAGTATTTGTACGAAAATGACAAGATAACCTGAATGAGTAGTTTGACAGTAAAGTGAAATTAGATATAAGCAAGCACCATCTAGACATCCTTGACTACACACAAGAAACCAACCCTAAGAATCCATATCTATAAAATCTTCATTAATAGTAACAAGTTAAAATCTGTGTATACATAGATATTGTTAGAGATCTTAGATTTAATCAAGTTATTGGTGTAGTCAGTTTTGTTGCATATTAGTAGTTCTAGATTTAGGGTATCATCATGCAATATGCTATTTTTCCCTAAACTCTTCATGATATCTAAAACCCCTTTTCTAAGGTTAGGATTTTCCAAATGAGGTTTTCCACTCAGGAGGAGGAAGAAGCCTCCCCCTATTTTTTTAATTCTTCTCCTCTGTCTTTCCTTTATGCACAAATTAACCTTTGCAGAAGTCCCCCTCATGGTATAAAAAAACTATCCTCTAAGTCACACAAAGGCAACATCTAACAAGAAGTCACATAATGCCATCATTCATCGCATGAATCCTAGATGAGAAGTCACACAGTAACCCTGATTTGATGAACACAAGGTATTGCCCATGTCAACACCCGTTGAGCACAAGCACCCTATATGAGGGATATTATATTTATAAGGTTATTGATCTAATTAGTTTAGTCACCAATTGGTAGTCAGATTTTATCATGAGTCCATATAAACTCATGTAATGACTATCTCATTGTATAGTAGCAATACAATAATGTCTCTTCTCCAACTTCCACAGGTATCAAAGTAAACTTCTTTACATCAAGGAGTAACATGCATAGTTCACTTGGCATGTTCTTTTGATTTCCTTGAACACGCCAGATTATTATTAGCTTCTCGCATAAGCTACAAAATTATCAGAAAAAGAAGAATTTGTCCTAGAAATGCAAAAGTCGACACTTCCAGCACACACTTGGACCTAATCAATGACAGTGGAAAGACAGATTCAATAGATGTGGAAAGATGCTGATTTTGTGTATGAATGAAATTTCATAGGGAAAAAGTGAATGATTTAGCAAATGGAGCATTTCCAATTCTGAGCAAACCAACCTGATATTAATTATCCCTTTATGAAGATGAACTCTGCTTTTATTTTTATTTCACTTTCTTTTTTTAGTCAATTTTAGTACACTTTCAGGTGTCATCTCATAGTAAAATGCAATACTATCACACCATGATATTTCAAGAAAGTACAATCATCAAAAAATAGAATTTACTTATACAAACTTACTAGATCAAACATACGACGACATTTGTCAAAACTATTTTTGTTCCCTGGCACTATCACCCCATTTGGAAGATGTTGATCACCTCTAGGAAAATCAATCCATTCTGCAAATGGAAGGATTAAAATAAAGGATTCTATCAACAAGTGTTCTGAAGTCTATGATTAATGCAAAATGAATTTCCTAACAATTCAAGCTTAGAATACTTCAAGCAAAGTAGCATATACCAGGATGCCCAAACTCATTTCCCATGAAGTTCAGATATCCTTCACCACCTAAACTCATTGTGAGTAGTCTAATCATTTTGTGTAGAGCTATTCCACGATCAATCCTTGGCGTTGATGGTTTATCCAATGCCATAAAGTCATACATATCCTACATCAAGTGGCAAGAAAATTAGTGTAAAATCAAGAATCATATACTTCTCTTTTCCTCCCAACAAAGATAAATCCACTGTAGAACATCCTAGTCAATGTCAGAGCAGCATCAGAATGAGGATTCCTTTGACACAAACAAAAATCAGAACATGGATATCTTTGTAGTCACAAAACATCAAAATCAAGATGAGAATCTCCAGTCGGACTACTTTTATTTTAATATGCAATAATATGAAGCCATGCATTACTCACTGTCATATTTCTTAACAAATGTGTTGAAATTGGGGGGGAAACAGGAGTTAGCCTATTGAAAAGGATGTAATATTTGCACATTAGACCATTGACAATCAGTCATCTAATTTCAACATCTGGCATAAATTATTAAAGTGTTTTGTCCTTGAACCCCTATAAGTAATTCTTATAAATCAGGTGCAATAGCCCAATGCCAGTAAATTTATAGACAAATTAGATTCACTTAGGCAAACTACTACACAAAACATGACAGACCTCAAAGTTTATGTAATTAAATGAATTTAATACTAGACAAGAAAAAAAAACCCGATGGGAGATTCATGAGAACCTTGTCCATTAGCCAGAATGCAAGTGTTTTATCACCAACAAGAGCTTGGTCGTGGCTTTCAGCATAAGACACGCATTTCTCTAGCCACCTCCTGTTAGTGAGAGTGTCAACAATGTTCCCTATCTTCCAGTCTTCATCCTTTAACCTGATGAATCAAAAGAATGTAAGGACTACATTTAAATCTTTGTAATTATAAAATAAGTCAGCATGGGCACTTAAATTTCCTAGATCAGTCATCAGGAAACATGGTCCATACCAAGTATGTGTTTCCTTTGAAAGAAACATTTGTGGAAGGAAACAGGTAGGGATGTGAATCGTCTTAACTTTTAAGCTGCTCTCTACTATAAATTAAGCTACTTTTGAAGCCTTGTAACATGATGATATCAAATAACTTATCAATAGAATAGAGCAAGACATGAAATAATGGAGGCAAAGAAAACATATTCATCAAAAGAATGAAAGGTAGTATCTGAAATCAAAACTTGTAAAGAAAATAGCACAAGTTCCAAAAAAGCTTACTTCATAAATTCAATCCATTTATCTGGAATAGCCATATGAAGACGATAATCAAATCCCACACCACCATCTTGTACAGGTATGCAGAAAGTAGGCATTCCACTAACCTATTTGAGTTAATTAAAACACTTAATCAAAAACTATCAAAAATGAAAGAAATCAGTAATAGCTACTACCAAAACACTTAAAAATGTCAGAACTGCTTTAATATCAGATTGCATATGATTTGTAAAATCTGCAAGACAACTCAAGTAAAATCCTTTGCTGATTTCAAAATATCTGTTTTACAATAATATAGCTAATAAGATTCATACTGTTTCCTGATTAAATTCATTCATACCAAACTATACACTTACATCTTCTCCAATAGTAACAGCCTTTGGAAAAAGTCCATGGATCATATCATTTACCAACATCAGGTAGACCACTGCATTCACATCAGTAGCATATCCAAAGTATTCATTTAAGTTTCCAGTAAATCCCACCTGTTATTGAGCAGAAATGAAAGGGAACAGCAAAAATCAATACAATAGATTTGTTGACATGTCAAAATAATTCAAAAAATTTATTTATAAAATATACATTCAATATCATAAATATCAGAGAACACCAAAATAGAGCTTTTCCTCAGATGAGTGTACAAAATATTACATTCTTATAATAAATTCAGTGGCATGAACATGTGGCTACCACTACCTCTGAGGCAGGGACATGTGAAATTCTAACCATAATGACAAATCTTAAGAAAGAAGTTGCATTTCAAATGGAAAACCCTGAATTATTATTGATAGTAAGCAAAGTATCGTCTAACCGCAAGTCCATGATGAGTGTACATCATTGAGGTTACACCATCAAATCTAAACCCATCAAACTTGTATTCCTCCAACCACCATCTTGCATTGGATAAGAGAAATCTTAAAACCTAGAAAATGAAGATAAGAAGATGAAATGTTTGTTAATTCAAAGATAAAGAAGTATGGAAAAGAAAAAGGTTTCCTTACTTCCCAATTTCCATAGTTGAAAAGACGGGAATCCCAAATCCAATGATAGCCCAGTGAGCCAGAATGGAAATAATGTGAATCGGTACCATCAAACTGATTAAGCCCATCAAGTACATTGTTGGACGCATGGCTGGATATGAGATGGAAGATGCTTAGAAGAAAATAGTATATTTCATAAACTATCTGGCAAAATACCTAAGGATATGATTAACATTCGAACATTTATTTTTTGAGAGAAGAAGGAAGAAAAATGCATATACATTCAGATTTATGTATGTATGTATGTGTGTGCACTAGTACCAAAATCATCCTTTCCGTTTAGATAGATGATGTCATATCGTCACAAGGATGAATGTAACATCTTGGCACAAAATAACAAATAGAAAAGTAAAACGATAACAAAAATAGATGAACAGGGTGAAGTTCATTCTCATCCTATGATCAAAGCGCTAGGATCAGATGAAACTAAAAAGGCATCAATTTTGTAGTATACAAAAAGCTACTTCAGGGGACCAAATGAGCAACTAATATTTTTTCTCCATATATTAAATTGACTAACACACTACAAGGTATTCTAGAAGTTCAAATGTCAATTTCTGTAAACAAGTAAAGAAGAAAGCAAGAACTTAATGAATGGAAAACAAAATAAATGAATGTAGCAGCACATGAATGTTACCTATGATGCAGAGTGTGCATATTTATGTTACAAAAAAAAATGATGAACCAGGTAACAATCAAACCAGGGGCGACCGGCCCGGCCCCACGGAAGTTTTCCACCAGTTGCCAGGGTAAATCGAGAAGCGCTCGCGGCGGGCGGCCCAGAAGCCCAGCATCCCTTGGTTGCGCGCCACATTTTGAGGAAAAATCCCTGCAAATGCGCCATAGCTGGGGATCGAACCACGGGTGCCTGGGTGACAACTTGGGCGCCCTGCCACTACACCGTAGCCTCAACAGCGTGCATATTTATGTTACAGATTATGCAGGTTGTGAATATTAACCAACAACTATACTGAATGTGCCAAAAAGAATGATTTTGCATAAAACATTTTTTTATATCACAATTCATCCTTTCATGAGAAAACAAGAGTCACCTGTGAACAATATCCATAAGAACAATAAGACCTAGCTCATGAGCTCTATCAATCAAGGACTTCAACTCATCTGGGGTTCCAAATCGGCTACTAGGTGCAAAAAAGTTAGTAACATGATACCTGCAATCCAATGACTGGTTGTTAAAAGGAAAGGGGAAAAAAAACTGTCCGCACAGATAGCACAGTATATCCTTCCACAGCTTACTTTCTGTGAATCAATCAAGGAGTATGCAATGAATAATTCAAGAATGCAGCACTATGCAGGATGACATCTGAAGAAACCAGAGTATTTCTATTAATATTATTCCTTTTAATGAAGACAGATTCAATATACACCAACTCGTGGCTATTTCAAAATTTGTTTATTCTAGAGTACCTTTACTAAGAGTCAGAGCAGACAGACTTATTTATTTCTAAATAAAAGCAACCCATACCATGATGAAGCTTCATGAATGTAGTATAAAGTGCATCAAAGTCAACTAAGAGAGAGAAAAAATTACAGCACTCATCACTGAATAAAGGCTTTACACTACGAACTTTATAAAGAGGCTGATTCATAGGGTTGTACACATGGATATAATGAAATATCTTCATCAAACATGTCAAATAAATTTCAATGTAAGCATGAATGTGAGTTCAGACTTCACTAAATGCTAGAGGACCTGAAAAGAGGAAAACAAAGTAACTATAAACAACTTCCGGTTTTTCATCTTAAAATTCCAATTTGCTAGTGTTTGTATTCAGAAGGGGAGCGAGCCTTGGCGCAACGTTAAAGTTGTTGTCATGTGACCTTGAGATCACGGGTTCGAGTCGCGGAAATAGCCTCTTGCAAAATGCAAGGTAAGGCTGCATACCATTAATCCAATGTGGTCCGACCCTTCCCCGGGACCTCGCATTAGCGGGAGCTTCGTGCATCGGGATGCCCTTTTAGTGTTTGTATTCCTTTGTTTAAGATTATCAGAAAAAATATATCAAATACATAATGCTAGCTTCTCAAATTCCTTGGGAATTTGAAATGATACATATATATACACAAATATCAATGTCATAGTTTAATGTTCTTGCTGACACACTGGTCACCAGAAGCAACAATCAGTAAGAAAAATGGTGACACTTTGGGCATGCTAATGATGCAGCACAACGGAGCATATAAGGATACGATCCTCACATACAGGAAAGTTACCGATTCTGACCTTAGATAAAAGAAAATTGCAAATTTTATTAAGTCAAAACTTATCTATTACATAGGATCCTATCCCCTTTTATAGTTTGATGACACGACCTATTCTTTATAAAATAACAAACTTTCCTAACAAAATCCTAATTGTTCTAATAAAACCTAACTGACTTTTCTAGAAAAACTAAATAACTTTTAAAGAAAATCAAACTAATTATAAAAATTAACGACTTAGACGACTTTTAATAAAATTAAATTCTTAACTATGTTATTCTCTTCAACCGAAGAGAACGTCAAGTGGGAAGGTGGAGTAAATATAAAGCAGAGGCACCTTTTTTAGTAGAATCAAACATTATCTTTTTAATGTTGATGTGTTTGCTTATTTTGTCGAGTGGGAAGGTAGAATAGTTGTGAAGCGGAGGCACCTTTTTAGCCGAATCTGAAAGTTGTTGGTTTATTTCTTCAATCATTTCCTTTTTGATGCCAATATGGTTCCCTGTTTGCATTAGCTAAACTCTAGCAAGTTCTACCTTGTAATGCACTTATACCAACATAACTACAAAATAATTCATGACTTACAACTTGAGATCAGAATGTCCATGAGATATGGTAATGATAAAGCAAGGCAGATAGTGTGCTTATACCATCTAGCAAGCTGGAAAGCTAAAATAATCTTGAATATACATGGGTGTGTTTTTTTTCAAACTTCACAATAAATCACCAATGACTACATTTTTACTAAAAGGCTAGCATTGGTAATCTTATGTCTGTTACTAATTCTCATAGAAGAAAAGCATGGGCGTCCATAAATATCTACATCAAGATAATCCTCATTCAACGCTAAGGTATCTCCCGGTCCCTAAGCCTTATACAAGCAAAATTGATAATTGTCACCAAACAAATCAAACTTAGACAAAGATCTAAATGGTAAATGCATTCACATAATCTAATGGCAATCAATGTAATTCACAAAGCATTCGGCATTTCTCAACCATGATACAAGAATAACAACATAAAGGATACATTTTGTACATTTTGATACATGATATACAACTTTTACTTATCCAAAAAAAAAGAATAACAACATAAAGGAAAAGTGCAACAATAAGCATCAATGTACAAAAATATTACCCAAAGCTTGCATAATATGAGTGCTCTTGAATGGCCATTATCTGAACAGCATTGTAACCAAGCTTTTTGATTCGTGGCAACATATTGTCCCTAAAGTTAACATATGTGTTAATCTTGGGCTCCTGCACATGCCTACAAATTAGTGACAGTAGCACCAATTTCTTGATATATAAATTAAAGAAGCAACAACAATTGATAGCTGGAATGTCACATTACAAATACAATTTTTGTGTGGTTGGTGGTGAATTTTGCTTACTTAAGAAAGAATGCCACTTGATAATCAAAATAAGAGAAAAAAAACATTACTATGCACACAAGCTTTGATGCTCCATCCAATTATATTTCTCAGTCTGTATTGGCACATGGATCTCAATTATGCACCATGAAGGTCAACGATTTAAATTTCATGTTGTGTCAGTCAGCATGGGCGGAATATTCTGCCCACTGACCGGCACCAACACCATGAGAGGCCGTTGTGACCTCGTGGTGACCTCCGCGGGGGCGCACAAGGTGTCACGACATCCGCAGGGGCGCACAAGGTGTCACGACCACCACGACGGCCTTTGCAGGGTCACGACACTCGCGGTAGCAACCACAATAATTTTTTTTTATTTTAGAGGTTGAATTTTTTTTATTTTTTAATAAGGTTTTTTTTCCCTATTAAATTTTCCCTTCTTAATTTTTTTCTCCTTTATCCATTTTTTTTTCCTTAGTAATTTTTTTTTCTCTTTCATTCATTATTTTCTTTCCTCCATCAAAATAAACAAAGAAAAAAATCTCTTAAGGTAAATTGAGGAAAAACAAAACCTCTTAACCTCTATCTTTTTCCCTTTTTTGTCCATCCATGAGATAAACATAAAGGAAAAAAAAGCTTTTTAAGGAAACAAATTATTAAGAAAGATAAAAAAAATATATATATATATATAATATAATTTCTAACTTTATAAAAATATATTACTACTAATAAACTAAATTATTTTATATATAAATTGGATTTAATTTTAAATTGATCAAAATAAATGTAAATTAAATATAGCTTAAGTCTACTTGATGAACTTCAGTTAATCTAAATCCACTTTTACTCGATAAGAATCAAACATTTCATGAATAATATCAAAACTTAAACTCACCATTCAACATCTCAAATATAACTCAATAATAAACATCTATAGCGATCAAATATTAATAAAATATTTTTAATTAATATAGTTTATATTTAAAAAGTATCGAAATCGTATCGGCATGTCACGATACGGTACCGAAATCCTATCATTCCGATCATAAACCAAAACTCCGGCACGGCTCAAAATTTTAAACCTTAATGAAGGTATATCATCATCATGCCAAATACCAAATACGAGGCATGGCATTGTAGTAGTTGAATAACACTTGATAATTTATACAATTAAGAGGAACTGTAGAATAAGGATTACACAGAAATATAAAGTAAAATAAATTATGAAACCAAACATTAACAAGAGTATTCATACCGGACTACTCATTCCAACATGTGATTCATAAATACGCAAGGACTTTGGGGCTTTTGGTTGAGGATGCTCGAATACATATTTTTCCTGTACACATATCAAAGGTTATGGAAAAATAAATAGATCTCTTAATGAACTTTTAAAATAATTCAAGTAATGTTCACAAGAGCCTTTATGCATCCTTTGAGATAGAAACAAGGGAGATAAAACAATAATGTGAATAAGTGTAAAAAAGGAATAAGCATGCCTGTAACTTGCCAATTGCTACAAAGTGGAAAAAAGCAGTCCATACCTCATCAGGTGGATCATAGTATATTCCATTATAAGGAATTTCATTTGGGGCCTGTACAGAAAACTTGATCCAAGCAGGAATTGAATCCTTGATGCCTGAGGGAGTATCCATGCGTATCTGTCATGAATGTTAACATTTAATTAGCAAAAGAGTCATTGTATTAATTAAGTGCCACATAAGATGGAAACTATTTTCACAATGGTCAAGTGTCTTTAACATATTTCAGAATACATATCTTCATTAAAGAATTTAAAATATGTGTGTGTCAGCAAACATCTAAAAGTAAGAGTGGTATGTTAGGCACTTTCACATCAATACTAAAACTGTCCTTAATATTATGTACTCATAGAATCACACGGTCTCATTCCAGGACTTCCTTTCAATAATGTCTGTATTGTGCTTTTAGTTTTACTAGTGAAGTCCAAGCAGTATGAGAAGCATGATTCTCCAAACCATGGCATCTTAATTTTTTATTAAAACAAAAGTGATGGTTTAAATCAAGGATTATAATTTTTTTAAGTCATAGAGTTCCAATCTCTGGATAGAACAACAGACTCAGTACCATGTTGTGACAACACTTGGCATGCTTTGATATGCTTCAAAGTGTGTAGAAATCAACTGAAATGAAATGAGTCTTCATCCTATAATCTGCTTCTTGACCAATTAAAAAATCAAATGAATGAAAATTTTAAAACAAGTTATAAAAAAAAACATAATTGATAATACCTTACTAATACCAAAATGAGTGTTGTCCATTCGATGAGAGCATTTTTTTTTCTTGTAGCATTTTGTTGAGATTAACACCATTATATTTGAAGACCCAAATTAAATAATGTCCTACTGTTTTTTGTTATCAGTGTTGCAATTACTTCCCCATCACTCTCTTTTTACAATGTTTCATCTTAGATAGTCATAATTTGTCTTACTCCAATATCACTCCTCTTTGTTGTTATTAGTATTTCAATTGGTAGTTCCCCTCCCCTCCCTTTTTACAATGTTTCATCTCCTTTATATGAAGGACAAATGGAATTCGACAAACAGAATTAAAGGATGTGGCATAGGAAGAAAATCTTGATGTCTTGTACCAACAGAAAGGCAAGTCCTTTCTCGACCAATACCATTGAAATTGTGTTAGAAAGTGCGACTAAGTGAAATTTACCCATATCGCAACTATATTGACATCGATCAGTGGCTGGAATAATACATTTTTCCATACCAATCAATGTCAACCAATGCTTGAAACCATAGTTTAGATCAACATTTAAAATATCATTTCATGCTAAAGTTTTGATTTTCAATAGGAAGGTACAATTTTAATATCACATAGATCAATTTCAAATAAATTTTAATCCCCTAATCCAATTACACTTAGTTTGTTTCCATCAAAATGCAAAAATACCACAAGCATCTTAACTAATTATCATACCTTAGTAATATACCAAACAAATATGGCCATGCATAGACCATTGTTCTCATAGCAATCTAATGTGTCAACCCCATATTAATGAAAAAAATCAATGAAGTTATCAAAAGAGCATACCTTTACCCGTGAGGCATGCGGAATAGGTGGCGAGCCATCTGCATTGTTAGGTAGAAAGACCTCCCAAACGCCAAATTCATTCTGAGCATAATTATTCAGTAAAAGTTAGCAGAAGAACAATTACAGACTTCACATATGTGAGGAAAATCCAAAAGTGTATTATACTATTCTGTAGGAAAGTCCAACAAAAACCAAATTATATATTTAAGCCTAGGCGTCCAAGTATTTCTACCCTTCATTCACCTAGAAGTGGCTGGCCCGGCCCCATGAAAGTTTCCCTCCGGCTACCGGGTAAATCCGGGAAGCACAGATGGGCCACAGGGGATGGCCGAGCACCACGAGTGGTTCGAGCACCGCAAGCATTTATTTGCGCTACCTGGGAATCGAACCCTCATTGCTTGGGAAACTCGTCCGTCCACTTACCATCGCACCAAGCCCTGAGGGCAGAAACAGATTATATAAAAAAATGTTAATCCAACTAGGGTAAATCGGGAAGCGCTAATGGAAGCTCATCCAGATGGCCAGCATTCTTAGGCCCGCTTCTCACAAGAGGGAAAAATCCCCAGTGCGTCGCACTTTAGATCCCTTGATTATCCATTGGAGGGCATAACCATTGCACCTTTGCCCCGGGGGCAAGAAACCAATATAGACTATATATGTAATTGCTAATGAGTAGTTATTTAAATAATCAAAAGCATGGGAAAGACTCTCCAAGCGTTTGTTCTTGAGGCTTCCAACAAAATGGAACACTAAAGACACTAACACAACAACCTATTGCCAGTTTTATAGAAGTTTGACTAATCTCGGTATTTCAAGAATATGTATAGACGAGTTCACACTATAGGTTACATTATGCTGTCAATGATTTAAAAAACACATAACAGTTCAAACAATGCATCATCATATGTTGATAACAAAAAACAGAAGAAAAGATTGCATGGTATCAAAACATAAGTTTTAGGACATTCAAGGAAAGAGCAATTTAATTTTTTTTTAAAAAAAAAACAAAGAAAAATAAGATAAAAAGTAAAAAAAAAAATACTAAACTAAAAAAATCTCTGGAAGCATGACCTCACCTTGGTCATGACATCCGCTTGGGGGTTCCAATTGTTGAAGTCACCTATGAGTGTTGCCCACTGAAACCAAAACCAAAAATTTACTTTTCTAAAAGAACAAGATACATACAACAACAACAATCAAGCCTTTATCCCACTAAGTGGAGGATCTTCCTATGCTATCAAGCTCAATCTCCTATTATATCATCATCTACTAAATAAGATGAAAAGAACAAGATACGTAGAAGTTAGGAAAATGTAGACAAAGCATCAATCACTCTTAATACATACCTTCCATATCCAAGTCCTTATTTAACAGATATGTTAAACAAGCAATATATTGGGACACAACAACCAAACAACACACCAAGATGAATTTATTTAAGAAATACACGTGTTTAAAAGGAAAAAAGCAATATAGATAATTGAGGGATACAGGGTATATATCACATAAGAAATCTACAGTTGCACATTTATTAAATTCAATTTTGACATGCAAGTCGTGTTGTTCAAATCTAGCAACACAAATGCATTAATCTTAATCTACACAGAAGCACAGTCAATTTCAAAAATCAAAGAAAATTATATTACACAACAACAGCAATAGCACATATCTCCCAACTATTCTGTCATTTAAGAACTTCTTGTCAACTGGTTGCAAATTAAGTGCTCTAAATCTGTAAAAAAACTGCCAAATCTGGTAAAGCCTAAGAATCAAATCCATTAGAATATACATAGGTCATTTTTTCATTATGCATAGCTAATCTTAATTCAGATTTTATGTTATGGAGCATGAATTAGTCCTATCACTTGTAAATTGCAAGGATAGTTCCTTTATTAGAAAGAAATAAACTTGAGCAATAGTCACTAAGCGAATCATTTACGTGTTCAATGCATCAACTTTCTTAATCCAACTTCTCATAATAATTAACAATCAATAGTTATTATAATCAAGCAATAGATCTTTTGGCCATGAAGTAAGATGCACAGCAAGCTGCATGTTAGTTATTCAAACTTTTAACTATCTCACGTTATATGAGCTTGAACAATGGTCAAAAGGACCAAAAAATGAATAAAAATGCATAAACAAAACTGGCACAGTGATTTAGATGATATGATGAAAATAATTTAAAAACTAAAATAACAATGAAAAGGTAGGATATGCATGCCAGAAATAGGTCCAACCAGTTGGAAGTATCCAAGAAATAGTAATTAATTAGACATTTAGAATTCAAAATGCCTGAGAAACTTAAGGCGAACAGTTTCAACCTTCAAATTTGAGTCGAAAGTCCTTGAGGTTTAAAACCTACAGAGGTTGTAGGTACTAGCTTACTTTTGAAAAAAAAAAAAATAGTCAGGCTCAAGTAAGGTCTCAAACGTTCACATCAGCTAAACCACCAATGGGTTCACCAATAATTTCATAATAAGGGCATTTTTTTCATTTTGATGCTCAATTTTAATTTGTTTTGAAGAATTATGTGCTGTAGAATGTAGATAATCCAAAAATTAACACAAAATCTAACATAAAGTTGTATATAGAAAAGTCATTGACATTCGATCAAATCAGAATACCAGTAACTTTCAGCTCTCTTAGACAAAAAGGAAGCACAAATTTGATTTTCCATTCAACCACACGCTAGTCATCAAATAGACGAAATTCTAAACAGAATTATAACAAGAACTGGAAAATGAAAATATGGTTTAGCTAACATGTTCAAAAAATTTGTCAATACTTGACTCTTACAAGACTGCAAAAGTTTAAAGACATTGCCAAAACAAAAGATCAACCTTTGCTCCAGGAGCCCATTCCCGGTAAGTGATGCCATTCGCACTGCAAATTACAGAAAAAAAAACAGACAAGTACAAGTATCATAAGAAAGTATTTAACTAGTTCTGATCAACACATCAAGCACAGAATATTAAAGGACAATCTATTTCAGTAAACAATACATATGATAGTATGTAATAATATGTAATTACTTTATATTGTAGCAAAAAAGGTGATCATGCTCACCCCAAGCACCCCTCACAGCCCATTCCAAGGTTATGTGAAGAGAGGTAAATCACGGGATCAGCTTATAGCCGACCGCCAAGTGGCTAGGGGTAGGAAGAGTTTTTTCCCAAGGGCATGCTTCCGTCGGGAATTGATCCTCGCCCCATTGTAACAAATCTGTCACCCACTAACCAACTGGGCACCCTCGTGGGGACTGAAATTACTTTATATTGATACATATGATAGTATCTATTGATATTTTATTAATAAAATAAGATTTACTATCTATGAAAATTTAAAATATATCCATTTAGTTTAATAATATAATATTATTTTATATTTCTAGAATATTATTATATTAAATAATAATGTGAACAATATGATTTATTAATCTAATAATGATGTTGATATCAAATCACTAATCTAACCAATTAATCCTTATATTCGTTATTTATATTGCATATTTTACCATTTGATAAGAGAAGATATATACCCTTATTAGGATTTAAAATCATTTGTCATCGTCTTATCTCAAATTATTTAATTTTTCACTTCTTTTATTATTCCCAATTATTTTAAATTCACCTGTCGTTCCAATCCAATACACTTGAGAAGAAAAAATTTCTATTGATTAGCTAAATTAAACTTGGATACAAATCATGCATCCCTTCAAGCATTAGATAATGCCACCCAAAGCTAGGAAGCCACTTTAGCACTATGACACATAGGCAATACTCCCAAATGTGGTTTTTGTGCATAAGAGTCTTTTTGTTGCAGCTCCAGAAGATCATTCTAGATCTGTATCCACCCCATTTAGGGTGGCATGTTGCTTGGTAGACATGTTAATATGCTTAACATTCTGGGTTGATAGGTAGAAAAAAAAACATTTTGAGTACAAGTGTAGACTTTGTACTCCAACTATGGGAAGTTCAACAATAACAACCAAGTGGGGTCATCTACATGAATCCTTCTGCACCATTAAGCTCAATCCCCTACTATATCTTCATATATATTTAAATGCATTTTATCATGTTTTATTGTTGCTAAGCTACAGGAAGTTCAAGGGTAGAAAAACATTCTGGGCTGTTGTGGTTATGTTGCAACGTAATTTGCGCATACAAATGTTTAAGAAGATTTTAACTGGTTCTTTCTAAGCCTAAGGAATTCTGATGGAAAACCTATGCAAAACAATAAGGATACTCAATTGAAACATAGGAGAAAAAGTTAGAGTCACTAAATCAGCTAATTGACAAGAAAGGTTAATTATACGTGAGTGGGTCATCCAAACCCAGCATCAACATAGCATTCTGAATTGAAGTTGCATTTTACTTGATTGTTTAGTATAAAAAGGACCACCTATGTTAGTACTTGGTTAGAAGTAAGAGTTGTGCCTTAGTAGGGTCAAGCTTGTTCAAAAAACCCATTAAACAGGTCAGGGTTCAGTAATGATGATTATTTTAACCTTCATATAAAACTCAAAGCAACCAACCTGACCATATTCAATTTGTTGAGAAGCCTTATTGTAACGTGAATGATATACAATATCTATGCCCTACGACTTGGCTTCACCTGATAAGGTGATGCAGTACACAAAGCTATCACATTCTCTATTAGAATAAGGTAGTGAAACAAATGGCTCATCATAAAATGAGAAGAACATCTCACGGTAAACATGGGAAGTCAAAATTATGAATCACAGAATAATAGTCAAGGTGAGGAATGATAACCCATGGCTTTCATCGGGTGCTAAGATAATACCTGCGTTGAAAGCCAAATATTTCATAGCCACGGGAAAACTTATCGAGACCACCTTCATGCTGGTCAATAATCTCGCGCATTTTCTTGTACTGGCTATATCTGCAATAATAAAAAAAATTAGCACATCACTCCCTATAATTAATTTCTTGACATAAACAACATAGATAGACAAGGAGAAAAAGGAAGAAAAACAATTTCTTCAAGCACTAAACAATTTTGCGAAGAACACCATGTATGGCAGTTTGACTGGGATGAATAAGAAGCATCTGAAGTGTTGCATCCTTCAAATTATTTATTCTACTAACATGGTAAAAAACTAAAAATATCATAGTAATTATCAGAATGTTGTCTTCATCTATTATTCTAATGCCCAAAGATCAATAAGAAGACAAGGGATATATGCCTACCGGTGATCAAGATGTCCTCTGAAACCTTTTAATTTTGGATCAATTTCATAGATCCTCTGACCAGAACCAGGTGGAGGAATGGATCTTGGCTTTCCTTCAACCTCAACATTTCCTTCCTCTTTAGTCTTTTCACTAATGATTTGAGAAGCAACTGTTGTCTGCTCTGCTTCAGGGTCAACCTTCTCCTCACTTATAAGATCATCTGTTTCAGGTAAAAACTGAAAAGGAAAGATATATGTCAAGTTAACAATCACACAAAATGCCTTCGAATGATGATTGTCAATTCCGACTCTAAAATGATGATTTGGTAAATCAGATAATCAATAATCAAGTAATGTATGTCCTCAAGAGTTCAAAGTCGAGCAAACAATCATATTTAACTAATAATTCTAAAAAGGAATCAGCCAACAATTTCCAGAGCAACCATCAGCTAAATTGCTCAGACTTGGTTGTGTATCAACATGAGCGCAGATTGACTGACATGGCTCTTTCTAAAATATTTGACACGTGAACACTGCAGGTATCTACTATCCACTCAAAGTGTCTGTATTTGAGTGATGGTATCCAACAAGGGGCGTATAGAGATGATAAATGAAAACACCGTGTGTGGGCCAGTGGGAAACTGATGAATAAGCTTGACAAAATATTTTCATGTTAATTAACTGAAGATTTTGAGTGAAACATAAGCTTACATTACCAATGCCATGAGTAATACTTATGCCATGTGAAACAATCATTGCAATGCAACATACAAGTGAAAATAAGCCATAGCTACGTTTAATCACCTGTAGACCACTAGATATAGTTTCTATGTTTGAAGACGTGTCCGTGGAAGATGACAAATCATCACTTTCAGCACCTGGAACTAACACTTTGCCCGTTGCAGCAACAGTTGAAGATACAAGGTCAATATCATGAGAGCTACCTGTAATTCTTTTTCGTTTAAGTATATTTAATATCCATAATCAAAGAATATATCATCTTCCCATCAGATTAACAATAAAGAATTATTGTTTACACAAGGGAACCTTTCATGACATAGAAAGTGGGATAAAGAAAGACCGAATGACATTCGAGGTAAGAAAAGAGTCAACTTATTCGTACAGCTAACAATTTACACCATTATAGTTTTATACTTCCTTATATTTCTCAAGCATAATTCTGTAATTATTCAAAGAAAGTAAAAGTGGAGTTTTTAACTTTCACTTAACTATTCTTATAAAATTAAGGTGCCCCTATAGAATCTATTTTTAGCAGCTCACATTAACTATCAAGAAATATGGCCATTGCATCATATCACAGCTCCATCTAATATACACAACTTATTGCAAAAGATAAAAGCTCTTTTGGAATTGAATTCACATTATTCATTAATCCCATTTTCAGCTCATAGTGGACAAGACTTCATCCATTTAAAAAAAATGACAGCTAATTCCAAATTCTAAGATCTCTTCAAATATTAGACACAGTGTCCATCAATCTCATATTCAGACTGTAATGAACACCATAAAGAATTACCAATTGGAAAGGACTACTCAATTCCCTAGAAAAATTCAATTTAAGGATAGCATTGTTAATTTTTACTAATTGAATAACCATTTTATTCAATACGCAATTCATCTCAAACTTGCTGTGTCATCAGTCATCAAGAAACTGAAAATTTGTAAGCGAATACATTATTTCCACATACCAATTAGAGAATATTTGTAATTTTTATCATGTCAATCTCATCGCCAAGAACTACATCCTGCCTAAAAAGAATGATCCTGAACTAACTTAATATGCAATCTCTCTCCCGAAGACCACAATGAAACTTCTGCAGTTTTACATCCTGACTGTTCAAGCTGGGAAAAAGAAATCTATGCATCGTATGGTATTGAATGCATTATCCCAGAGCCAGAACAATTTTATTATTCTTCACTTTTGCAAGAGCTAAAAGTAACTCTGACATCTTGAATTCGTAAATTATCCTTTGAATCGTCCATCCACACACAAACCTCAATTAAAGGAGAGAGAGAGAGGCGCATTGCCAACCCATAGCATTCTCAAAGAAATGACGGCGACACAAGTCACATCTCACCCAATTAAAACGCCAAAACCCCTCATTCTGGACTCCAGACGTAGCCTGATTACGTCATCAATATAAGAATAAATTAACTTAAAAATCTCGCTTCTCCTCCATAGTTCTTTCGCGATCATCTATTGGTAACAGTTACTAGCGAAATGCGATCAAATGACAGTCCGATAAGTAAATAAACAACCAGGAAAAAAGACAGGAAAAACGCATAAGGAGAACTGAGAAGAGAAATCGAGTCATGAGAGCCAGAATAACTGAATCAAACAAAAGGAACTCTACAATCACTCCAAGATACGAATCGATCGACAAGGCAAACAAATATCTCACCCGATGCCCGCGCCTTCATGGTCGGTTTCCTACGGACGCAATCGAGGCGGACACTGCTGCTCCTCTGCTGGCCCCCCAATCCTGCTCCCGCAGACAGCCGCGAGATGCGGAGTGTGGGTAAACGTGTCCCGGCCAGAACGAACGCCATCCCGAACAAAAAGAAACGAAAACGAAGCCGCAGACGCCTCTTCACTCCACTAAGGTTTCGTCGGAGAAAGATGAGCTCGCGCTACGAGAGCAACCGAATACGAAAGCAATGGAGTGAGGAATGATACATACAGCGCAGTAGAGCTGAGAGCCCTCGTTCGATCGATCCACGACGCGAGCGGGGCGGAGCGAAGCGAAGAAGTCCGACGTCGTCTTCCTCCTCCTCTCGAATGAATCTCGACGCACTGCCGGCAGACGCGAGTGAAGTTGGCCGGATCGGTCGGAGAGGCGAGAAGCCGAGAGAGCGAGCCCAGAGATAGAAACGAGTGGGCCCACCGCGCGCGTCGTAAGGCACGAGGACAACAGAACGCAGAGCCGGGGATGGGAATGCGCCACCCACGTCATCGAGTGCGAGAAGAGAAAAGAAGATGAGTAATGAACGGCTTCCTTTCCTTCTGTGCACGTCACCAGGGAACAATGGAAAGGCCGTTTGCTTTCTTTGTCCTTTTATTTATTTTTAGGCGCCTTTTACTTATTTATCCTGTGAAACGTAAAAGAACTTCTTTAATATCAAATTAACTTGTCCATTCATATGACCAGTAATAAATTTTAAAAAAGTAAGCTTAACAAAGAAAATGGCATCGCGATCTTTTTAAGGATTAAAAGAGCACACTTAATTATTGTTTTAATAAAAATATTTTTTAAAAAATAATATTTTATTATATTTCTATTTTAAAATATTTGTACCTCACACAATCATAATAATAACAACAATCAAATCTCACGCAACTTCAATAGCATCGTAGCTGTCACTATAATATCAGAATAAAAATATTTTTTAATAAATAATATATTACTATACTTTTTAAAATAAAAAAATTATAAAAGCGGTTGATTTTGATAATTTAACTATCAAATAATTTGGGACGTTCTTTTATTTATTTATTTAGTCTATTTTTAAATGAATTTGAGTTTGTTTTTTTGTCCTTCATTACATCACTGCTCGTGCCTTTGCAGCCTCGAACCGTCTCCACCCACCGCCCCTTATTATGGGCTTGTGTTGGGCCTGCTCAGCAAAAAGGATCATGGGCCTATCGCGCGGCATTGTAAACAAGGAACTTCGGAAACTGACTCAATATATCAAACGGTTGAAAAGTAGACTGACTAATTCAATGGAGAAGTTGACTAATTCAAAGGTGGACTCGATCCAAATCAGACTTATTTGATCAATTGGTCAATTAAACGATAACCTGTCTTGTTCTTCTAGTTTCCAAATTAGTTATAAATGTGTCACGACTAATTCAAAAGGCCAATTGCTAGTTCAAAGATTAGGCTTTGGTTCATAGTCATTTTTCCCCTAGTCAAATCACGGGGTTATTTATAGACAATATATTTATAGACAAATATACCAAACATGATGCCAAAAATTACGCCTGAGTTGATTGATCAGTAGGCAGTGGCGCCGCCACCCGCCGCATCACCCGCGCCCATACCCCGCCGCTAAACGTCGCTGTCAGCCCCGGGGCGAACTTTACCGGCCGGGTCGCGTCCACCACCTCGACGTCGAATTGGCCAAGCACGGCGACCACCACCTTCCTCATCTCCATGAGCGCGAGCTCCTTGCCGAGGCACACCCTGCTCCCTGCCTGGAAAACAGGGTACTTGAAGAGGCTCTCGGCCGCGAACGCTGACTGATCGCCGCGAAGCCACCTCTCCGGCACGAACTCGCCGCAGTCGGTTCCCCAGATGCTTTCCATCCTCCCCATGGCGTAGGGATGGTAGGTCACGCGCGTGCCCTTCCTCACGAAGGTGCCGTCCGGCAGCACGTCGTCGTCGGTGCACCACTTGGAGTCGAACTGCACCGGAGGGAACAGCCGCAGGCTCTCGTGGATCGCCGCCATCAAGTAGTTCCTGCCGGAGCCGGCGTTTATTTCCTTCCGCACGAGCGCCGCCGCCCGCGGGTTGCGCGTAAGGAGAAGGAAGAAGCCGGTGAGCCCGGAAGCGACGGCGTCCCGGCCGGCGAGGAGGAAGCTGACGACGATGTCGCGGAGGTACTCATCATCGTCCTCCACTGAGCTCATGAACCGAGAGAGGAGGTCGTGGCCGTTGGCGTATCCCATTTTCCGCCGCTGCCTGATCACCTCCTTCGCCAGCGCGTCGATCATCCCTACCGCACGCCGCAGCTCTCGCTCCGACCCAATATTCAGCAGCCTCTTCAATTTCCACACCACCGACGCCGCCGTGGTGCCTCTCATCGCCGACAGCCGCGAGGCGGCGTCGAACGCCGCCACGAACTCCTCCATCGGCACAGGCAGCTCGAGGCATCCCCTTTCGAGCCCAAATGAAATCCGGCAAATAGTATCAAACGCGAACCTTCGAAACAAGTCCTGCAGATCGACGGCGCCGCCAGCGTCGGCGACCGAGCAGAGGCGTTGCGTCACACCGCGGGAAATCTCTTCATCAATAACCCCGGCGGCGTACGCGCGTACGGAGACGCTGCCGACGGCAAGGCTGGCCATCTTGCGCTGGAAGCGCCAGGCGTCGCCGTCGACGTTGAAGATACCATGGCCGAGGAGGTCGCCGAGGACGGCGGCGAAGGGCTTGCCCTTGGGGAAGTTGACGAACCGGGTCTGGAGCATGTACTCGACGTTGGCCGGGTTGGCCGTCACGGTGTTGCCGAGCACGTGGAGGTGGATGGTGGCGGTGGGCGAGGCGCGCAGCAGGTGCGTGTACCAGTCGCCGAGGTTGTCGAACTCCGCCGCCCAGGAGCCGCGAAGGTACGCCCGGCACACGTGGCAGCTGCAGCAGCCCGGGCGCCGCCACAAGATCAGCAACAACAGGGAGAAGACCACGAACACGGCAGCGAAGGAGAAGAACACATAGGCGAGGTGGGACGTTCCCAATTCCGCCATTAAAGCCCTATTCAAGCAAACCAAGACCGGATTCCGTTTTATAGAGATGGAAGGCATTAAAAATCGAATTGATCGAGACAAATTAATTAAAACGACGGACAAAGATCAGTTCTCCATTCTATCCTTTATTTTTTTTTTCCCTTACCTTTTATTGTTTTTTCGAATTTAAAAATACTATAAATTAGAAAGTCAGATGCATAGTCCCTATGAAAGCGATTAAAAAAATAAAAAATTGTACAAAATAGGAGACATTTTTTAAATTAGGTAGCGATGGCTTCTAGTTTTGCTGAGCAATTAAAGCACGAGGACCTCGTTCCTTAATAGACCTTGTGGCAGACGACGACTCCTTGCCGTGGAGATAAGTAAACATCACGTGTTAGAATTTTGTTCCAGTCTTTCCATCGGAATTGAACTGTCAATAGAGGGATTTTTTTTTTTCAAAAATCAAAAGAGCATAATTTTTTATTTTTTATAAAAAAAAAAATCACAAATCACCCATCGAACCTAAAATGATATAATTATTTTCGAATACATTATTAAGTATTATTATTTCCTGTCTAATCTATTGAATCTTCAATTAATTGACCAATTATATCAATATGACAAATTCATATTATAGTAATTATAAAATTATAATTATTATAAATATTATAATAATTATAATTTCGTAATTGCTATCATAATCATAATAGTTATAATTTCGTAATTATAAATATTATTGAACAATATAAATTTATAATGTAATATCACAGTTATAACGTGAATGTTAGATGAACGTATCAAATTTATATTATAGTAGTTATGTGATGATGTCGCTTTTCACCCGTTCGAACTCCTCCTTTCCTTCCTTCTCTAGGGATGTCGTCGCAATGGATTCTCCGAGAAGCTTGCAAGTCAACAAGCATCAGTTGGGGGCCAGCGTTGCCGGTGTGGCCCCTCTAACGGTCAAGTCAATGAAGGGACCAAGAAAATTGGAAGTGCAAGTAGCTCGAAAAAGAAAGACAGAAAGAAGTGGCATTTGCAAGTATCAAGAAAAATCATACTATCACCTACCTTCGTGAGGGCTTATAAAGTCGCGGAGGACGAGGGTCCACATCGACAGTCATGCCAACCCTAGATGGACTACGTGGACTATCGCACGAGCGGAGTGTCGCCCATCAAGCGACTACATGAGTGGACCTTCGAACTAAAAGCAACAATCGTTGGTTTATACCATTGATTTTGTCTAGTTGTCAACCTAATGTCACTTTCCAAAGGGGTAATTTGGCAAGAACCGATCTTGCATCAAGGATGGTTGGAAGGACACTTGAGAGAGCCAGTTTAACTAAGCTCCTCTACAGCTGACCCTGACATGGCTATTCGGTCAGAAGTTGATCGGGTTTCTGTGGTTGGGAATGGGCGTCGATCAAGCGCATCTGGTTCTGATATGTCGATGGGCTGCCCGAGTTTACTCGGGCGACATCACTAGGTTTTGTAGCTATCACAATGCGAATTGTAATAATTATGAAATCATAATTGTTATAATGTGAATGTTATTGGACATGTAAGTCCAAGTAATTAAGTCCTTATCGGTTTAGGATATAAATTTAAATTTGATTGGTTAAAAAATCAAAATCAATTATACTTGAGGATAGTTGTATGAGTAGATAGAATGAGATTTTTTTATTAGAAAAATAAAAGAGATATTTATGTGATGATTAAAAAAAAACTCCTCATTTTTGTCAGGTCTTTAAAGGACATTTTCTCCCGTGAGCGAGCGAGGGATTAAGAATGTGGGAATAATACAGTAATAAAAATGATAAATTAAATAATATTAAATTTAAGATAATTGACCTGGTTTTTTTAAAAAAATTATAAATCAGTAAGATAAAATTTAAAAAAATGCTCACCGTGTGAACGATTTAAAAATCTAATATCCCATAAATATAATTGTGTGCTTTATTCGAAGGAGTTGTAATTGGGAACGTGAATAATACAGACTGACATGGTTTTGAAGAACGTGTGTTTGGAGTACAGCGAATTGAGCTGGAAACACGCAAGCATGAGATGGCATGGTGGGCGCGGCGCTGGTCGACGCCTTTCTCGAGCCCGAACTCGAATTTGAGCGTGTGCTTTAAAAAATCGTTGCCTTTCCGTGGGCGTCGACAGGCCGCACTAGCGTGACTATCCTGACTGAGGCTGGATGGCAATTGGTAGGGGCCTTTGCTAGGACAATGACAGATGTGTGTCTGCGTTAGGTTGGATTTTTTCAATCCATTT
>JBBUKS010173198.1:0-23994 GCA_038050645.1 Hedychium gardnerianum
AGTATTTTATGTTAATTTTATACTTATTATAGATAATATATCTAATAATTACTATATATAAATAAAAAATACCGAAACCGTATCGGCACGGCATGATACTATACCGAAATCGTATCGTTCCGGTCTGGGACCGAAACCTCGGCACGAATCGAGATTTTAAACCTTGCTTTTGACAACTACTCCAAATTTGATGTGTAATACTCATTAGCTTTTATCATAGCTTGGGGTGCCGATTTATGCCACCCAAAACAGGTGAACTTTACCGATACTCGTCTAACCTCGGCACTGGCCGTGGAGACCTCCATGAGGTCGCGAGGCTGTTGCAACCTCGCAACGGCCATGCGGAGGCCTACACAAGGTCGCGTGGCGGTCGCGACCTTGCTACAACCACACGAAGGTACAAGGCCGCTGTAACCTCGTGATGACCATACAATGCCCTGTGCAAGGTCGTCTGGTTGCTGCAACCTTGCGGCAGCCATGTGGAGGCTATGTAAAGTCGCGAGGCTACTGTGACCTCGCGGTGGCCTCAGGTGTTCGCGGTTAGTTTTTTTTTTTAATTTTCTTTATGCTTTATTTTATCATTCTAGGATATTTTGATATTTATAGGATATTTATGAGATTTAGAGTTTAGGATAGTTAATATTTTCCCTCTTTTATTTTATTTTTTATCAATTAATTCCTTTCCTCAGGTAATTTCTTTATTTTTTTTCGTCCGTTTCTTTTCTTCCTTCATCCATTTATAAAATAAACAAAGACTAAGGACTGCTAAGGAAAAAAAAATCTTTAAGGATGAAGGTAGAGACAAATTATTAGAAAAAAAATATCTAGAGCAATCAAATACTAAATTTTTTTTTTAAATTAATATATTTTATATTTAGAAAAACACCAAAACCGTATTGGTACTGCACGATACGGTATCGAAATAGTATTGTTTCGATCATAAACCGAAACTTCGGCATCACTCAAAAATTTAAACCTTGACTTTTATTTACCTCTTATCTTTTATATTGCCCTTGGTTATGATGTGTAATACTCATTAGCTTTTATTTGCTTCTATTATCCCAAGGGAAAGCCTTTGTACTCCATTGTGAACTATTACACTAGATTCGAATCACTGAAGCAACTTTTCTAATGTATTGAGAAATTTCTAGATTTCTTGGTTGGCAAGGGCATTGTGCATTCAAAATTTTCTTTTTCTTTCCTTTAGGGTTTGTTTACCAAGGGAGTGGGAAGTTGGAAGAAGGGAGAGAAGGGAAGGGGTAGGAGTTGGAGAGTAGAGGGAAGAAACCTGTTTACATGTAATTTGAGGGGGGGGGGGGGTGTGGAAGGGAGAAAGGAGGTGGATTGGAAGGAAAAGCCTAAATAAGCCCTCAACTTCTTCCTTGTAATGGGGAGGCGGTCGTGGGTGCCGACATCTCGTGCATGCTCAAAGATGTTGAGATGCTTGAGTTGAGCTTGAATCCTTTGAGCTCGACCTCCATCAAGATCATTCTCCATTGAGTTCTAAGATCCTAGCCTATGCGAAGAACCCGTATGATCAAGTCAATCGAGTTGTCATCTTGTCTTTGCCTTGATCTCAATACCATTTCATCCTAAAATCAACCTGATTGCTAGTTTTGCCCCGACATCGATGCCTCATTGGAACCAAGAAGGGTTATTTTTGGGTTTTACTCAGATTGTTCCATCATTTTTGCTCAGGTTTGGGATGAAGAATTTTTGCCCAATTTGTCTTCCTTGGAACGACCCACAAGTCTCTTCTTTCATGCCTTGTGCTCGGTTAAATAGTGGAGAGGAAACATTGCCTTGGAAGCTGTGCTTCTACGGAACAAGCTTCTTTCCTCGGCATAAATTGACCCTTATTATTCTTCGGCTATATAGGAAACGAGGCAAAGGTTTCTTTACAAAATTCCTTCTCCTTAATGGTAATTGGATTATACCTTTACGTTTTGGAGTTTCTCTCCACTTATTTTATATCCTGAAGATAATATGTTTCACACATGTATCTTTAAGTTTTAGGATTAAAAAATCTTCCTGTACATGTCCTTTAAACAAGAAATAGTTTCTTGTTAAAAAATTATTATGGAAAACTTGTTTTTCTGTTGCGCCTTCATTGTTTTGAAGAACTTTTAACAAAAAGTATATAAAGTTATTGAATGGTGTAGTGTTATAATAACTAATATAAAAGAAATGAGAAATATGCTGTGAATTTGGTTAATGTAGCAAGTGTTGTTCATGCAATGTTTTGATTCACTTCCTTCTGTGTTAACTATGGTAGCTTTTCCTGTTTTTAATATGGATCTTCATATATGATGTGTCCCACTCCATACTTCTTCCGTGACAAGTTTCTCCTACTTAAAACATCATAACCAGTGATTTATCTTCCTATTATTTTGTATCAGTATATGCACATGCAATATGTAGATAAAAATTGTCATTTTGAAACTGAATATCTAATTAGCCTTCAAATGTACAGATGTTGGCTGTTTTGAAGCTTGAGAATAGAGATTCAAACCCCTCGGAAGATAACTTTTTGAAGATTGTTGAGTGCATCTCAAGGGTTCGACATCCAAACATTCTCGATCTTGTTGGTTATAGTGATGGCTATGGTCAATGGTTACTTGTTTACAATTACTTCAATTGCACAACTCTATATGAAGTGCTACACAGTAACGACTCTATCAAGAAGAAATTATCGTGGAATGCTCGCATCAAGATTGCAATTAGAGCTGCTAAAGCTCTAGAGTATGTGCATTCTAGTTTATATTTAGCTGGATCTAAGTATGCATCCCAACATAAAAATATAATGTATTTGGTTCAATGCTGAAGGTATCTCCATGATGGTTGTCAACCACCTTTAGTGCATCAAAGATTTGATTCAGGAAACATTCTCATCAATGATGATCTAGAAGTACATGTCTCTGAATGTGGCCTTGCATCATTACTATCATCATTCCCAGCTACTCAGGTAAGTGAAGTTGTTGAAACTTGAAAGCTCAGCTATCATTGTTTTAACATGACATCATTATATAACTGAAGATTAAGGATTATCAAGCCTCCTTATTGTTGGCCAGTTGGTAAAAATTCTTTAATACTTTGATAACTAGATGTTCCCCTAATAGGTAATGTGTAGGTTAAGTGACATTTATATTATCATTTCTACCTCGTTAATTTTGGGATCTATTTCCAGGTGGAATCTTGCAGAGAGAATATATTTCATATAATCTACATTTGATGTACATAATATGCACATCAGATCTTGAAACACTTCTTCCCACTTTATTTTCAATTGGCTAAAAGCCATCAAGCTTCACAATAGAGGACAGTCAGATTCTTTAAAAATGTTTTTAAGATTGAAGAATGAAGTTTATTATATACAGAGTTATGTGATTTTCAAATGCATCTTGTGCTTGTTTCACAGCTTGCCGTGTTTGAATGCACCTGATGAAAATGAGAGAAATTTCATATGTTTAGCAGTTATGTCAGTGACTGAATTCAAACATTATTGATGGAAATTATTCAGTAAAATATCTGCACACAGGGCACAACAAATACCATATGTATTCAATCTACAAAAGACAAACAAAGTGAAGCCAAACACTTCTTTGAACCCAGAATATGAGGATAACTTTGAGATTATCTTTCAAAGCTGAAAGATTGAAGAAAGAAGTTTAATTGTATATAGATTTTTATGGTTTTCAAATGTGCTTATTTCACATCTTACCATTTGAATTTATCCTGACAAAAATGAAAGAAATTTGATTAGTTTAGCATGTCAGGTATTGGAACTCAAATAGTTCAGTAAAATATTTGCAGATTAGTTTGAGTTGGTTATGGTCTTATGAAAAATAAGTGTTTGGTTTTCTCTTAGTTATCAGGAATGGAACCTGCCTTTTTCAGTTATGATGCTCCTGAAGTCAGTGAATCTGGGTCATATAGTGTGCAAAGTGATGTTTACAGCTTTGGAATTGTCATGTTAGAACTCCTCACAGGGCGCAAGTCCTTTGATAGGTATGTTTGGTTATCTTTTGGTCATTTCCTTATAGGGATTTTACTTCTATTAAGTATTTGAATTTTCTGTTGGTTGCAGCTCACTTCCTTGGGGCGAGCAACATTTGGTGAGGTGGGCTAGTTCACAACTTTATGATATGAATGCATTGACAAAAATGGTGGATCCTTCAGTTGGTGGGCAGTTTGTTGTAAAATCAATCTCAAGATTTGCAGACATCATTAGTCGTTGCATACAGGTAGAATTTTTCATGAACTTATATACTAGCTTTTCATTATGCATATGGACTGTTGAATCATGTCATCCAATTACTTTAGTCTCACAGGCTGCCTGACATGCTATAGATATTTTATGCACTAATGAGGAAACGGAAATAAGACCAATCTGATTAAATCAAGCCTCCTGATTGGAAATTAATTTGCATCACATTCAGGTAGGAATGACAAAGTGATAAGCATTAATGGGTACTCATGACAACCTTACACTGGTTTGAGTTATGTTAAATTGGTATTTAACTAGTTTCACTAAAATAATAGATGCCCATAAAGGGTGTGAGGTGAATTTGGGTTTAAAAACTCAGGTAGCAAGAGTTTGAATAAATCTATTTGATTTTACAATAAATATATAAGTAGATACTTAAGGTCCTTAATTTTCATTATTTGGTTAAATTTTGACAAATACTCGAGGTTAGATGACCCATTTGCTTGTGACACATATGGATGGATACTAAATATTAAGTGTCTTAGACATATGCATGATATATGCAATGCATTTTTTTCATATGTATGAGTAGTGCATTTTTCAAAGTTCGAATGGCAGAAGGAAGTATTAGTGCAACCGACTTCTAAGTGATTGAGATCACCCATAAATTTTGATATTTAGGCAAAGAGTTTAAGTTAGGATTGCCTTTGTATTTGATATGTGTATTTTAGTGATGTGCAGAATTTGGCGAAATGCACATGAGACAACTTGGCACAACCAAGATTGATGGATACTAGATGACTCGATGTCCATGGAGATTATAGAAGGATGATGTGTGACAATTTAAGTACTATAGGACGAGGAGCATCTAATTACAATTGTGCTTGTGTGTGCAAATTATGTAGGCAGTGTGAAGGATGACAAGTGGAGCGAACTGAGGGATTAAGTGCATTCGAGGGACAACAAGCTTGATCGAAGATGGCTTCGTAGCGAAGGAGTTGCAAAGGTATAACACTTGGCGAGTTAAGAGTTGAGACCTATACTCATGGGAGAGAGTTGATCTCAACATAGGCAGACTCAACCATCAGGATGGTCGTAATTGATGATCTAGTAAGTTAAACGGTGTCTCTAGTTGATTGGTGGTTAAATCAATTGAGTAGTGGACTTATTTTCTTTAGCTAACAAACATACATTCCGTTCGGGGCTGGAACTCAAGTGTCGACTGTTGGGTTAATCTAGTTGACCGATGGTGGTTGAGTCAAATTCTAGTTGACCAATGGTCGTTGAGTCAAATAGGTAGTTAACTCAATCTTATTTGCCATAAATTGAATGTTTCTATGTGTGACTAAGACTATTAGGAAGTTGACTGATGGAAGCAACCAGTCAAATCAATTGAAGATCAATCAGAAAAGCTAAAGAGTGTTGTTGATGAGAAAATATGCATGACAATGGTTGGAACAAGTAATGGCTACAGTGCATTTGTTGACTTCGACATTAGCACAATAGGATGATAGCAATAGTTGAAGACTTTAGAGGGCTATTTGAAGGGGAAAAGATAGACGAGCTTGGCTATTGTTCTAATTTTTATTACCAATGGAACTCATCGTAATTTCTCCCTCTATTTTATAAAGCTTCCTTGTAACCATTGGAAGCTTGTAAGAGGTTTTACCACCTTTGGAAGAATTTTGATAAGGAGAAAGTATAGAGGGGGTTTCGGAAGTGACTCACCGAAGGATCATAAGCTATGGAGTAGGAGCTGTAGGGGCTGTTGAATTATATAAATGCATGTGTTAGCATTGGTAAATTATCTTTATCTTAATTTTGCTACATAATCATACTTGTAAGCTAACATCATAGGTACAAATGCTATTGACTCCCTCCCCTCTACCTTTTGTCCATCTCATTGCATTGATTGCAACAAGTGGTATCGGAGTTAGGAAGCTCTTCTTTAGACTAATCATCGGGAAAAGTACAAAAATGATGGCCGACTCAAACATCCATCAACCAAAATTTGAAGGTGAATTCTCCATGTAGAAGCGACGAATGGTGGTATTTTTAAAAGCAATTTTGATATAATGCTTATTTTGAAAGACATTTGAGATGCCTAGGGATGTCGAAGGAAAAGAATTGGAGGATAATCAGTGGATGAAGAAGCAAAAAGAAGAGTACAACACTAATGGAAAGGCCTAGTATCATCTCTTAAGTGTAGGTATAGGGGGAGTCTAGCTCAGGTCCCTAATTCTATTACATGATTTACCTAACATAAACATCGCTAAACATTAAAAAGGAGGAGACATTATTAGTGCAACTGACCCTTAAGTGATCACGATTGATTATAGGTTTTGATCTTTTGGTAAAGAGTTTAAGCTAGGATTGACTTTGTATTTGATATGTGTATTTGAGTCATGTAGGATTTGGTGAAATACACATGCAGACGACTTGGCATGACCAAGATCGATGGATACCAGACGACTCGAGGTTCATGGAGATTGAAGAAGGATAGTATGGAACTTTTAAAGGTAGAACGAAGAGTATCATAGTATAGTTATGCCTGTGGAGAATTATGTAGGTAAGGCATGAAGGATAGCATGTAGAGTAAGCCGAGGGCTCAAGTACATCCAAGTAATGAGAAGCCTGATCGAAGATGGCTTTGTGGTTGAGCTGCAAAGGTATAACTGATGGTGCATTGATAGTTGAGAGACCAATACTCATGGGAGAGGGTTGATCCTAACGTATGCAGACTTAACCATTAGGATGGTTGTAATAGACGATCCATTCAATTGAAGGGTGTCTCTAAGTCAATTGGTGGTTAAGTCAACTCTTTTGCAAAATGTTTCTATTTGGAGCTAAAGTTAGTGGATTGTTGTGTTGATCGAGTTGATTGTTGGTGATTGAATCAACTAGGCATTTGAATCAAGCTCAACAGATAGTAAACAAAATATTTCTGTTCGTAGTAGAGTTGACTGGGAAGTTAACTCAGGGATCAATCAAATGATGGAAGCAATCTGTCAACTAAAGTTGAACTCGAATTGTTGGAGAGAAAAGAGTTGCGCTATAATGGTCATATTGGGTAGTGGCTATAATGCATCATTTGATTGATGGTGGTATTTTAATCAACTGATTAACGACTTTAGAGGGCTATTTGAATGGGCGAAGATGGACAATTTTGAGCTAATATTCCGTTATATTCTTGTAACCAACTGAGCTTATTATAATCTCTTCCTCTCTTTTGTAAAGGGTCCTTGTAACCATTGAAAGCTTGTAAGAGGTTTCTTCATCTCTGGAAGAATTTGGAGAAGGAGAAAGTGAAGGATCATAGGTCTTGGAGGAGCTGTGGGGACTGTTGAACCATGTAAATGCATGTGTTAGCATTGGGTAATTGTCTTTATTTTAATTTTATTGTGTATTCGTACTTGTGAGCTAACATCAGTGGTAGAAACGATATTGTCCCCCTCTCACTCTACCTCACTCCCATCTCATCACATTTGTCGCAACAAGATCTTCTACATACTAACTGTTGGGAAAAACATAAAATGATACCAGACTCAAACATCCATCCACTAAAATTTGAAAGTGAATTCTCCATGTGAAAGCGATGAGTGGAGGTGTTCTTTAAAATCAATTTTCATATAATGCTTATTATGAAAAATGATTTTGAGATGCCTAGGGACGGAAAAGAATTGAAGGAGAATCAGTGGACAAAGAAGTAAAAAAGAAGAGTACACAACTAATGGAAATGTCGAGTATCATCTCTTAAGTGTAGGTGTAGGGGAGTTTAGCTTAGGTCCCTATTTCAAGACCGTACTAACAATCTTTTAAGTGATATTTAAGTTATGCAGGACTTGGTGAAATACACATGAAAATGATTTGATGCAACCAAGGTAGATGGATACTTATAGTATGAGGTGTGTGGAGATTGGAGAAGGATGACGTGGAATATTTGAGGGATTGTAGGACAAGGAGCATCAATGTACAACTATGCTTGTGGAGGCAAATTATGGTGGAGTGTGAAGGATGACACAGGGAAGGAGCTGTAAAAGTATACTTCTTAATGAGTTAAGAGGCCTATACTCATGGGAGAGAATTGATCTTAACATTGGGGGACTCAACCATTAAGATGATTGTAATCGACGATTTAGGTGATTGAAGGGTGTCTCCAGTCAAATGATCGTTAAGTCTACTTGTTTGCTTCAACCAACTAATAGAATGTTTATATTTCTGTTCATTGGTTGGAACTAAAGTTAGTTGACTATTGGGTTGATCAAGTCGACTGGTGGTGGATGAGTCTACGAGACGATTAACTCAAACTCATTAACTAATGAATTGAATATTTCTGTTCGTGGCTGAATTGACTGTCAAGTCGACTAATTAGGATAAGTTAATTAATGGAAGTTTCCAATTGATTGAAGTTGAACCAGACAAGCTAGAGACAATAATTAATGAGAAAAACTGCACTACAGTGGTTCGAATGACTATAGTGCAATAGTCGATTGATGGTGGTATTTAGTTGAATGATATGTGAAGATGGATGCTTTGGAGCTAATGTCCAATGCTATATTCTTGTAACCAATTAAGCTCACTATAACTCTTCTTTCTCTCTTTTATAAAGTCTTCTTGTAACCCTTAAAAGCTTGTAAGCGGTGTTGAAAGGTGGAGACCTTTGGAAGCATTTTAAGGAGAAATTATAGAGGGCATTTCAAGAGTAATCTATCGAAGGATCATAGATCATGAAGTAGGAGCCTTGGGTATTGCCGAACCACGTAAACACATGTGTTAGCATTGATGAATTATTTTTATTTTAATTCCATTATTAATTCATACTTGTAGGCAAACAGGAGAAATGATCAATGATTTAAATTTTGTGTTGTGTCGATCGGAACAGGCGGATTTACTATTTCTCTTACCGATCAACACTGTATCGGCACAGCGAGGCTGTCACGACCTCATGGAAGGTGTCGCACCCTGCGACGACCACTGTGGGGTCACGACACTCGCGGTAATAACTGCGATTTGTTATTTATTTATTTTTTAATGTTAGAGTTTGAAATTTTTATTTTTTAAATAGATATTTCTTTTTTTCCGACTTGATTTTTTTTCTCTTTTATGCATTAATTTTTTTATCCTTTATTAATTTTTTTATCCTTTATTAATTTTTTCCCTCTTTCATTTATTTTTTTTTCCTCCATCAAAATAAACAATGAGAAAAAAAATACCTCTTAAGGTAAATAAAGGAAAAGCAAAACCTCTTTAAAGATAATTATCCTTTTCCCTTCTTTATCCATCCACATAATAAACATAGAGAAAAAAAAATCTTTTTAAGGAAATAAATTATTAAGAAAGATACAAAAAAAAATTAAATATAATATAATTTCTAATTTTATAAAATATATTAATACTAATGAACTAAATTATTTTTTATATAAATTGTATTTAATTTTAAATTGATTAAAATAAATCTAAATTAAATATAACTTAAACCTACATGATGGACTTCAATTAATCTAAATCGACTTTTACTCGATAAGTATAAAATATTTCACAAGATAATATCAAAACTTAAATTTAACATTCAACATCTCAAATATAACTCAATAATAAACATCAATAGTAATCAAATATTAATAAAAAGATTTTTGATTGATATATTTTATATTTAAAAAAAGTACCGAAATAGTATTGACACGGCACGATACTAAACCGTATCATTCTGGTCATAAATCGAAACTCTGACACAACTCGAAATTCAAACCTTGGAAATGATATTCACTCCGCTTCTACCTTTGGCCTCCTCTTCTCATTATTTGTAACAAGAACTTTGGAAGAGCTAGATGATATAGATGTTATATGGACTATGACGATAAGGACAAAAATAAAGCTAGATCCATTCTTGGAAAGTCTAAAGGTAGAGAGGTAAAACATATAAGGAGAGCTAGTGGTGGTGTGATGGGTTATAAAAACTTTATTAGTTAAAATAAGTAATCTTTTAGAGATTCACAATTGTAAAAATGATAAATACAACAGGAATAAAATAACTAAAATTGAGCTCATAAGAAGTTATAAGCATAACAAAGTTAAAGCATATGGTAAGTTGAATTAAGAATGAGAAGAAAGATATTTATTATATTACAAGAGTAAGTTTAGAAAACTAGAAAAAGAAATTATTGAGAATTAGATAATGTTAAATACATATAAGATGAAAAATAAAAGGTTGCTTTCAATTATAATGCAATTAAGGAAAAGAGGGAAAAATACAGGTGATTTGGTTTTGGAGATGAAGGTTTATAAAGATTTGATAATGTACATTTGTTTGTAATACTGAATGAAGTGAGATCAAAGAATTTAAGAAAATAATAGAGGCGGATAGAAGTGTTTAGGAAAGCATTTTCAAGGGAGAATAAGAGATGGGACAACCAATTTTTAAAATCAATTTGGATTGATGTAGATCAATCATATTGATGCAGAAAAAGCTTATGTTTTAGAGTTTATGGTGGATATTGTTGTGACTTTTGGAGAAGAAATGAATATTTGGAAATTTACTGTTATGACAAAAGGCATGGATGATAATTTTGTTACAGATTTTCTAACAGTAGGATTACATCAAGGTTTATTCTGTAGCAGTGCTAAAGATTAAGTTTTTTCTTGCCCTTGGATGCATCGTCAACCTTGTATTTATTATTCACTAATCTTATAACATGCACCTTATATTTATATACATAGAGAACTTCTACACTTCTTTCAAATTAGTTTGAACATACTAGGAAATCTAGTTTGTTAGGTATATATTCATTCGCAGGACCTCTTAGGAATTTAGCTAACATTCTTAAGATCTCTTAGGAAATTTGTTAGTAAATTTGCTAAACAATTATTGAAATTGATGAATGAGCTGTCAATTTTATTGGACTGCATGTGTCAACAAAGTGACCATCAATCTCTATCTTCTTTATCCTCTAGTGAAATATTGGGATAGAGGCATCCATATGATGGCTTGATTATCACAATACGACTTTATTAAATTTGAATGTGCATGTTTTAGCCCGACCAGTAGACATTTAACCCAAATAAACTAAAAACTCTATAGAATGTTAAATACTCAGTCTATTTATGAGAATTTATTTCTTACTCCTTTAGGAATCAAATTACCTCCTAAAATAACACACTAGTCTGATGTGAAATGTGTATTCCACAATCTTAAGGGCACATATCTAGTTAGGATCAGTGTATTCTAGGGCACATATCTAGTTAGGATCAGTGTATTCTACAATCTTAAAGTTACTTCGTTGTTGGTATAGGAGAACTTATACCTAAAATATTCTAAATAAAACTTGGGTTTCTCAGGTCCCAAACTTCATGACACAAAGCCTCAAGAATTTCATGACTAATCATGCTCAATGAAATATGAAATTTTCTTCATAAATATGCAAAACCTTAATGCGAAGGAAGAATTTTAGGTTATCTAGATATTTGCTTTGAAATGATAGTGAAGGTATACTTAGACGATAAGAGGATGCACTTTTTAGATCTAAAGCACTCCTGATCATCTTGAATTGAAGAGGCTAAGAATTTTAGGTTACCTAGATATTTGATTTGAAATGATAGTGAAGGTATACTTAGACGATAAGAGGATGCACTTTTTAGATCTAAAGCATTCCTGATCATCTTGAATTGAAGAAGGTTACATAGTGATGATGAAGTTATGCTTTCAATTTCAAGTTGAAGAGTCATGGCTCATTATGATACTTTCATCCATATAGTTGATAAGGTGCTTGCACATTTTTAGATTTGAAGCACTCCTAATTATCTTGAGTTGAAGAACGCCAAAGTTGCATTTACCAAACCAATCTCTAGGCGGTTGCTTCAGGTTATAAAGACTTCTTCAACTTGCATATAAGACCACTCTCCTCCTAAGGAAGAGCTTGCATTCCTTTTTTGAAAGTGTTTAATATCCAGCTAGTCAAGTGATTAATGACCACTGAAACATCATTGCCAAGGTGATGAAAAGCTATAAATAATTTTAGTCATTGGTGAGAAGGTGCCTAGGTAATCCACTCTAAGAATTAAGTGTATCACTTACCATCTAAGTGAACTTAGAATGTTCAGCCGATTTACAATGCCAATAGGGAATATCTTTATTGTGAATACCCATTGACAACCCGCTATTGGCTTGCCAAGAGATAGAGTAACTCTCAAGTATCATTAGAATGTAAGGCTTCTATTGTTTTAATGATAACTGGTCTCCACCTTGGATTCAAAAGTGCCTTTAAAATAATGTTAGAAAAAATGTGGGTCTAAGAGGAATTAAAGAAAAAATAGCTATCCAGTAAAAATGGAATGAGAAACAAAAAAATTGTGAATATCTTTTGAAAGAGCAATGGAAAGATTCGAAAATAGATGCTAGATCCAGAACAACAAACCATGTTGGTTGAGTTGTAGAGTCTTGTTAGATCTAAGAGGAAATAAAAAGACAAAATAGTTTGTGATAATGTAAGATAGATAACAAAAAATGGAATGAGAAGTAAAACAATTGTGAATACCCAAAATAACTAGTGATAATGGAAGATAGGTAACAAAAAAGTTGAATGAGAAGTAAGCAATTGTAAATACCCTTTAGAAGAGCAATGAAAAGACCAAAAAGTAGATGTTGTATCTAAAACAAGAGATTGTATTGTGTGAGCTATAGAGTCTTGTGGTCGTCAATTATAGGTTGTTAACGGTGGAGGCTTAGTTATGGTGAGGTATGCAAACAAGGAAACGTATTGACATAAAAATGATAATGATTAAGGATAAAATCAACAACTGCTTGATTCGGCTAAAAAGACACCTCTCACAACTATTCCACCTTCCCACTCGACAAAATAAGCAAACACATCGACATTAAAAGGTAATGTTTGAAGAAATAAACCAACAACTATTGGTTTGTCTAAAAGGCTCCTCCGCTTTGTAACTGCTCCACCTTCCCACTTGACGGAGTCGAGTTCTCTTCGGTTGAGGAGAATAACGCAGTCAAGAATTTAATTTTATTAAAAGTTATCTAAGTTGCTAATTTTATAATTAGTTGGAACTTTTAAAAAGTTGTTTAATTTTTATAGAAAAGTTTGTTAGGTTTTTATTAGGATAATTAGGGTTTTATTTAAAAAGTTCATTGTTTTATAAATAATAGTTTGTGTTATCAAATTATAAAAGGAGTTAGGATTCCATGTAATAGATAAGTTTTTGGAGTTAAAACAATTTACAATTTCCTTTTCTTTAGTTAAGAATCGACAACTTTTCTCTAGGTGAGGATCATATCTTTATCCTTCCGCTATGCTGTGTCATGAGGTCCTCAATGGTGAAGGCTTTGGTGCTAGTGATCCTACAAAAGTAGAAAATGAGATGATATTGGCGTAAAGATTAAAAATACCACCATATTCATATACTTGAAAGTCGGGGATGAATTTGAAAAAAAAGGAATAGATTCAAAATAGTTTAGGAAAATAATACTAAACAATACTCAGATGCAAAGAATATGATAATACTCCTCAATAGCTATTGTGATAATAGAGTCAAGAGTGATCAGGATTTGAGTAGATGAATGCTTATAAGAGATTCCTTATAAGCATCAACATTATATTGATATAACCACTCGAAGATGGGACAACCAAATGAGAAAAAGAATTTATTTGGAATATGTAATTTTTTAATAATAAAGAAATTTAAGAAGACAATTAGATGCTAGTAAATAAGAATAATTTATTAATAGACATTATCTACTCATATATAAGACTTAATTTTTCTCATTTATCTTACAATTGAGTGATGACTATAATATGGAGGATTGACTCTAAATTTGAAAAATGATTGCAATATGGATTCTATTATAGACAACATTTTCAAGTATTTGCGGAAGAAATTGGTTCACTTTCGTAATCATACTAAAGTGCAAAATTACCTTTCTTATCATTGTTTGTAGAAGATGATTTATGTATACTATAATATGTGTTTTCAATTAAGGCCATATCAGAAGAGAAAGAAAAATAGGAGTTGAGTGATGTAGACTCATTTCATTGAGAATGAGGATAATCTAATGAAAGATTGGTGGAGCACCATCGAGGTTGAGAATCCATTATTTGATGAAATAGAAGATCCACCACAACCATCTCAATTCCTTACCCAACAAATTGAAGAAGTGTAAGGTAGATGGGATGCTAGTGGAGAAGATGATGACGATGTAGTTTTTGATTGAAATTTTTTGTTGTTTGGATCTCATCTCAAACATTTTCAAACATTTCAACCTTAAACACAACCAAAAGTAATAGACAAAAGGAAAGAAAAAGCTCTTGTAGTCTCTAGTAAGAGAAAGAGAAATTTTCTAAATATATTCTATAGAAATTAGCTGATAAGAGAAAAGAAAATTTGCTGATTGGTCACAATCCACTCTATATAGTCGATGAGTAAGAACTTTAATGAGATGATGAAACATCATCTATAATACTATACTTTGTTGAGAAGTTTGAAATGATGATTACAATACACCTACTGATGTAGGAAATGATAATGGAGATACACCATGCGGAGGTTAAACTTATGTTTCCTCGACTCCAATACTCCTAACTCCCTGACATGTGAGAAAAGTTATATATATATATATATATATATATGCACCTAGGATGATTATCATGACACTAGAACTACTAAGAGAATATGCTAATGGGCGATAGCCAAAATGAAGTTAATGAATATCACGATATATAGGGGAGTTTAGTCGAAATTGATTTTGATCGATGTTCATACTTCATATAGTACACTCAACGTTCTTGTTGTACCTCTAATGCACCATATAATGATTCATCATGTGAGAGCTTAGAGACATTTGTGTATCCTTATCTTGTTCTTGTACTAGTTCCAATTTTAAGGCTACCATTCTAAATCCTGACTCCTGATGGTGAATTTAGAGTTTAAAGAACATATTGAGAAATCAATATTAGTACCACATGTTCTAAAAGAATTATTTAATTTGGGTATTTAAGAATTATGAGGTTGATCTCACAAGGATGCTACAAGAATCAATACTATCATCTGATGCATGACACTTCTTTTGGTAATAATAAGATGGTTGTAAATTTTATAATAACTTATTGCTTATTGTTCTCAATGTCAATGGAAATAATTTCTGTTATTGGTATAAGCACAGTCAATTTTTTAATACCCATACTGTATCGACAAAATATAATATGATACTAAAATTGTATCATTTTGGTCAAACACCCAAACGTTGACATGATTTAAGATTGAAACCTTGAACTTATTTATTGCAGGATACCGGGATTAGATGCTAGTATGAATGTAGTAGGTGCCTTGAACATCTTCATGTTAAACATTTGATAGGCATGGAATGTGAAATGAAGGTGTCTTCTAAAATCTGAGTTGTCATTTGTTCCAACTTGGGTGAATTGTGTTAAAAAATATATATAATGATGAGGAGCTTGTCGAAGTGGTTTTGCATAAAAATAACATCTGATTTGATTGGGAGGATATCTCGAAGATCAGTAGCAGAGATCAGAATTAGCTAATGTGTGATCATCTTTGTTCTGGATTGTTGCAGTTGGAAGAGATCAAATGTGAATCACATCGTTGGTTCTAGAGATATCATGCTACAGATTTTGAGTTTGTGTTAAACTCTTGTGGCAATTGAAGAAGCAACCAAATTGGACAAATCATTGAACACAAACTCAAAATCTGGACTTGTGGTAATGAAATTGGACAATTTGGTTGCTTCTTCATTAGTTCAATTTCATTACCACACCCTATCACATGTGGGAAAGCTATCGTGCATCAATATCACATGAATCTCTTCTAGAGTTAGAAATCTTGGTAGCCTAGGTGGTGACGTTTTCCAACTAACTTTGACCCATGAATCAAATTCAAATTGTCATGACCCATGAAACATAATTCTTCCTGTTCAACTTTTCCTAGTAATTGTTATGGATCTAGAGGCCAAGAGTAGTGGTACGAGGCAATTACAAAGTGGTTGATGTGCTTTCCATTTTGAATTGAGTGGTGCTATAGAGAGTTCACCAAACATGGTAGAATGAAAAAACACTATTAGTGGCTGCAGAGAGATAAATCCGTTGTAAAAAAGTCATTGCCATTGGAAGATGCCAATAATTGACGTTGTCAAACTACTTTAGTTTGTGCTACATGGACCAATTGCTCGAGATTGCACTAGAAGAAATTGTTGTTCTGGCCTAAGCGCTCTCATAAATACACATTTGGTTGAGGGGTGTCAGATCCTCTAGAACATCATGCAGGCACAAGAGAAGGTTGTGAGATGTCTCTAATTGTGTTCGAATGTCGTGTGTTGTGTGGGAGGATCTTCAAGATCGTGCACAGTTAATAGGATAAAAATAAGCAACACTATTGGAGTAGAAGTAATGGAGTTAGGCTAGAAGGAAAATTGTGTTGGACTATTAGGAAATAACATTGGAAAAAATTGATATAGCAAACATGAAAATGCTAAGATGAATTTACAGAGTACTAGTAGGATAAAATCAAAATATTAATATTGGAGAGTAGTTAGTTTAGCTTTAGTAGATGATGAGATTAGTTAAAATATATTGAGATTGTACAAACATGTTAAAATATGACTTTTAGATTCTATTTTAGTAAGAGTCAAATTTATCACAGTAAAATGGAAGGTGGAAGGGGCATAAAAAACCAAAGAAAAAGTTCAGTCAATGCAAAAGAAAATCTAATTTAAATATTATTAGTGATATTGTTAGACAGATGAAGTTATGTAGCCGATGACTCTTATTATCTCTGCTTCCAAAAGGAAAGAATTTATTTATTTATTTATTGTTTGTTTTTGTGTTTTCCTTAGTTTTGCAAAATGATCCTATAATATAATGGTTATTTTGACAATATTTAACATCCAATAGTAAACTAAATAGAATGTATACAGTTAAATATCCTCAGAATGTATACAGTTTATGAATCCTGTTCAATTGCCACATGGTTTCAGCTCTCTCAGGGGAAAGTAGAAGTTTATACTTGAGGTCTATTTCAATAATATTAAACACTGGGGGTGAAGTGGATGGGATCAATTAACTATATAAGAAGGGCTATTTTGACATTATTGAAATTCTGTGGGGGTACTTCATGGTACTTAATCTATATCTAGAGGGTGATCATAATATATCTATATATATATTTTTTATGTTATGGGCAATTGTAATTGGTGAGTTCTTTATTCATGATTCTTGTTTGCAGGCAGTGCCGGAGTTCAGGCCTCCAATGTCTGAGGTTGTCCAAGACCTTGCTTCTGTTATTTGATGTGCAAATTTTAGAGGTGGCTCGGTATCAAAAACTATTTGCAGAAGTGCTTTTTCTCTTGGAAACATTTTAATTTAAAGAAATTAATTAGTCATCTGCAAACCTGTAAATGGAAGATAATTATTTTATTGTGGTTGCAAATTTTTTGTTTGTTGCTGTCAATGAAATTGCCAATTATGTATCTTATTGCCTTATATATAGTTTATTGCCTCAAGTCTGAAAGTGCAAGTGTTCGACTGGTCTATAAACGCCGAGAATCCTTTAATAAGAAAATTAAAATCTTTGTTATATTACCTTTTTCTCTATAACAATTTACCACTTATTTAATAGGAAAGTGATATGATACAGAAATTATTTACATTGTTATTTTAAAAATTAATTAATGCCCCAATAATTAGGGGGTAAAATAGTAAGAGTCAAAACTTAAAAAAAAACAATGTTTTTAAATTTTAAAATATGCTTTGTTTCTCAATATTAAAACAATAAGAGTACCTATTTCTAGGAATAGGTAAGAGATTTTTTATTTTTTATTTTTATCTCTACCATAATGGACTACTCATATTGAATGACTACTCTGCATTACAAATTTACAATTTTAGATTGAAGGTAGGGAGATACAACCTTTGTATTTATTTTTTTTTACCATTTTTTAAATTTATTTTATTAATCTAGATATCTAAATTCTTATAAATCCAAAAGTATTCATGACAATTCACCCAACAATCAGACTTATCCTTGCCCCAACTGAGTTTTGAACCATGATACAAAATATATTTTGCATGTAGCTTTGATATTTTATTCCAACTCTCATATTCAAATGTATGGAATCCAGTATAGATTTATTTCTATTTCAAACATATATTTTATATCCATTTCAAATTAGCGTTTGTAAAATTTAACCCATTTACATAGTTCCCTCTTCCATTGTAAAATTACAAAATTCTAATTCATTTTTATATTAAAGCAAAAGATGAAATTATCAATTTAGCTATCCTTTCAGAACGGTCTCATACTTTTTGAAAGAGAGTAAATCACGAGAGTCTTTATCCTATCGTAATAATTCTTTGTATGAGAAGATTAAATATTCAGTGAAATATTTTGTATCCACTAAAAATTAATTTTAAAATTTATTAAAATAATTATTCATATAGATATTAATTGTGTCAATTCGTGTCGGCTCTAATTCATTCTTACATTGTGGCAAAAGGCGAAACGCTCGCCCCCAGCGCCCCCGCCAGTCCCTAATTCATTCTTACATGTACTATATAGATGTATCAAGTCAACCAAGATTTCTTTATAAACCTTTCTCTATTACCAATAATAGAAAATGCAACTTTGCATATTCATTATGGCACTCTAAAAATTAAAATATTATCAATAAATTATACTATCGAGTTTCACCATATAATTTTGATATGAATGACAAGGTTTAAAATTAAATTTATATTGTTATATTTTTATTGGTATCGAAATACCAGGTTTATTACTACACTTCATTTATTATCATTTTATAATAACTTTGTAAAAAAAAATTCTTTTTTTATCGGAACAATTAATTATTTTTCTTGTGCTGACTTATTTTATAAGTAATAGGCAGCCTAAGTAAGAAATGATTAACTTTTTTATTATTTTAATTTTTTACTGCACTTGCTAATATTTTAAAAGGCATTTAATATTTGCACTGCCCAAACAATTTTAAAGTATTTAATATATTTTAGTTGCCGGTGCCGGTGGGATGGAACTTACCGCAAGATCAAGGTGTTTTAGTAAAGTCTTTGCCTCTGGAATGAATTAAGCGAGGATGGCATCACGCAGAGGAGTGTTTCTACTTCAACTTGCTCGAGAGAAAAGGTAAAGGGCGGCAAAAGAATCAAATATTTATAAATAAATTTAATATTTAATTTAATAAAAATTTATTTATATTTATTCAATATATATATAATTAATTAAACAAATAATTTTAAATAATTTATTAAACTAAATGAATAAATTTAAATACATTTGAATTTAATTTATTAATATTCATGAATATAATTATAAACTATTTATATTCGTGAATAATATTTATGAATAAAATTTATAAATTATATTTATTAATAAAACATTGATAATAATAAATAAAGAATCTTTTAAAATGAATAATCAAACTTATATTATCAAATTCAATAATCAATTAAATAAATTTATAAATATAAAAATTTTAAATAATCAAATAAATTTGAATTGAAAGATCAATAACTTGTAAATGAAGTAAGCTCAAATCAAGTTTGAATCAAATTCAAACTTATAAAATAGGAATCAAGTCAAGTTTATCAAACAAACTTGAATACAACAAAGTTTGACTTGATTTAATTCGTTTACAACCCTAGGGTTAGGCGACCTATCTGCCGTTTGGTAGCAAAATGAAGGATGATCTGAGCAATTGTTAACTTTGCAATCTTATAAAAAGTTTCTTCGAATTGGAAAACCTGGAAGAGAACAATTCATGATTTTGAATAGCCAAAAACCCAGTAGATCTTCCCAGAATGAGATGGAATACCCGATCCCTTGTCAGTAACAAAATGTTCATTCAGAGTTCGATCAGATCCTACCATTTGCAATGTTCAATGCTCAGCTTGGTTGCGGGAGCCGTATGATGAAACTCTTCGTCATGAGGATTCTTGCCTTATCAAAGCTAGGAGTGTAGATTTATCATTGTTTTATAAGAATGTTGAATCACTGAGTGTAGAGGCAGGAGATATGTTTGGAGGTAGGAATGTGGTTTGGGTATTACAGACGAAAATTGAAGTGCTTGAATGTAGAATGTCTCATTTACTCAGACAGGGATCTTCATAAAGGTAGGAAGTAAGTAACGAACGATAAGTTGGCAGCCGCCGATATATATGAACCCACCCGGTATTGATTCTGAATGACAGAAAATGTTTAAAGAGTTATCATCGATGATCAACGATATTCTTGATGATTTTGGGTTTTAGGGGGTGATTTTAATATAACTTGGGGTTCATGGAGCGCAGAAGCTACACTGGGGATTAGGGGAATGAAACTTTTCAACAGTGGTTACAAAACAGAGGGCTCCTAGTCCGACAAGCACGCCAACGCCGACGCCGACGCCGACGATAGGTTTCTATGTAGTCCAAAGCTTAAAAATTCTTTCAGTCATATTCACTATCTGGCCTTACAAGGTATCTTAATTATCTGACCATGCTCCTTCCCTGTTGAAATAGTCGAAGAGTTCAGTTGTTCATAGAAAGCTGCTGTTTAGATTTTGAAATTCACTTGTTCATACAACCTGCTTATGCTACAATTGTTCAAGATAGTTGATGGAAAGAATGGAATTAGGTGATGAAGAATTTAAGGAGTGAATTAGGCAAAACTGTAAAATCTCAAATGAGAAAACTTCAATGAAGAATGTAACAGAGAAAAACTGAACAGGTTTGCTACTATGGGGAAGTTCAATAACTTAAGTGGTGTGTTTGAGCTTATGGAGAGGAGATATCGATATGACTACTTCATATCAAAGCCATATGTTGGATGCAGAGAGCCAAGTGCAATGATAGAAGAAGAACTAGTTAGGTTCAGAAGAGCTATAATTAATTCTGTTGATATATTACGGATCATCTTACCAAGTTCTTTGAAAAGGGACTTGCTATGATAGAAGAACCTTGTCTTCAACATCTCTACAACGAAATCAGGCTCTAGTTTGTCTTGCTAAACCTCTCTCTAAATAAGATTGATGTGGAACTTAGGCAGCTTGGTTCTTTTTAAGTCTCCGAGGCCAGATGGGTATTACTGAGTCTATGAAGTCTTTTTATCACGAGATTAATGCTTTGTTTACTTCAAAGTGTGGATTAAAAAAGGAAGGGAATCTAATGTGGGATTTAATTATCTTTTAAAATGAACTTACGTGCGATTTAAGATTTACGATACTAAAATCTGTTAAATGATTTAACTTAAGTTATTGAATTTCGGATTATTGGACGTGGACCCCGTATGTGTAGAACCCTTTAGCCCAATCCGTTATCATCTATGGGCTGATAACGAATTAGTTACCTATATAAGGGGAGGTCCCCAAGGGTTTAAGGCATCTTTTTGAGACTCTTGATTCTCCATTAGACCAAGAGTTTTTCGGCGCCGTCACCCTAATTCTCTTAGAAGATTTCTCCTATTGCTTCTGCTTCTTCTTTTTCCTCAGGGATCTCTTCTGACGACGCTACAGGATAAAGATAATGACTCTTCAATCAGGTTCTTTATCACTTTTAGTTTATGTATTTATTTTGCTATGTCATAATTAGAAGAAACTAGATCCATGCTCATGTTCTTATTTTTTTTTTTTGGAATTCTTATTTCGGTTATCTAGAATTCATGCGGCCTAAGATTTTGTAGGAACTAATAATTGGTATCAGAGTCACGACTCTATTTCGTCGTTTTCATGGTAATACAGTATAAGTTTTTCTGTCAATTTATTCGTTGTTATGCTAGATTAAGTTTTTCTAGTATAATATAATTTTTGATCGTCAAAAATCATATATGAAAACCTAATATCGGTTTGGTTTTTCATAGTTCTGTGAAGAACATGAAGAACGGTGGAAACCATCGCTGTTTAACCTAATTTTAGGTCAAATTACGATGACTCAATCGATTGGCTTGGTCGGTCAATCGATTACCAAACCAAAATTTACAAACAGAATGATCGAGAATCGATTGGTTAATCGATCAAGTTGACACCAATCGATTGGTGAATTTTACCAATCGATTGGCACAACACGATCGAATATGGGATTATTTTTTAATTGATTACTGGTTCGATTATAGTTGCCTAATCAATTGGTGATTATCACCAATCGATTAACAATTTTAAAATTGAACACAGAAACGATTGGAATCGATCGATCAATCGATTAAAGCTACCAGAAACAATTGTTAACTTTGTCAATCGCGATTAATAGTTTTAAAATCCTAAACATAATCGATTTTAATCGATTAGGAGTCTTTTCTAATCGATTACAGCCTTAAAATCACGATAAAATTAATTGAAATCGATTGAGTTTACCAATCGATTAAGAATTTGATTCAATAATTAACAACCTTAAAATTATGATAATTTCATGAATCAATTAAAAGAATTTCTAATCGATTAAATGCTTCGTCAAATGAAACAGTAATGACGGTTTCAAAGACTACTTATACTTTGCATGAATCGATTAGAACTAAATTCTAATCAATTAAAATTTCATTACTGTTTCATGTAAAATAATATATGAAAATAAATTAATTGAAATTAAATAATGATTTGATTATAAAATTTCAAGGAAGGTTTAGTTTGAGTTCTATATATGATTTTATAGTCGCATATAATAGACTTTTAAATTGATTGAGATAATCGATTGGTAAAATCAATCGATTCTCATATGTTATCAATCGACCAATAAACCTAATTTTAAAATTTTAAGGCTGATCAAGTATTTTTTTATTCGGTTAAAGTTCCTAAGATTTTTTTGAGTTTATCTACACAACGTGCTACTAAATTGAACTATTGTGTCGGCCCAAAGGAAGATACTTTATGTAGGTTTAGTGTATTTTATGTTGGAAGACGTATATCTATGCTATAAGTAATTGACCCAAAGGAAGGTTACTTTTATGTCAAATATATGCAAAAGGTAGCCTACAACTATAGAACACAATTTATTTTGTTCAGATCATGCACACAATTTATTTTGTTCAGATTATGCACAAAATATGTCGACCCAAAGGAAAGCATATTGCATGGTAGATTAAAGTTATTGTAAGCTATGAACTAATTTATAACTCATATAAAGTATTATATTATGCGCACAATGGATCGACCCAAAGGAAGACACATTGTGTGACTAATTAAAGTTTGAGTTATATCAGAGAGTACCTCTAACAAATAATGTGTCTGCCCAAAGGAAGACACATTATGTTGTACTTGGTATCTTATAAAAAGCTCATTTATATGCATTTGAAATTTTATTTTATTTGCATAATCTTATGTTTATACATGTTTTTGGCTTTAATTAAATAGTGAACTTACATTATTTACATTTTTTTTTTCTAATTTCAGTGCAATCTGTTACTTCTAGTATAAATAACATCCCCACACTAACTGGTTTGAATTTTGTTGAATGAAAAGAATACGTGATCGTAGTCTTAGGTTGCATGGACTTAGACTATGCATTAAGGAACGATCGTCCCGCACCTCTGACCAGTGCTAGCACTGTAGAGCAGAGAGATGAATTTCAACTGTGGGAATGATCAAATCGTATGAGTCTAAGTATCATGAAGCTTTCCATACCGACACCAATAAAGGGCACAATAACTGAGAGAGAGAATGCTAGGAGTTTCCTGAACCAATTGGCAAATCGATTCACCTCAAATGAAAAGGTTGAGACTACCACACTTCTTACGAAGTTGGTAACCATGCGGTATACTGGTAAAGGAAATATAAGAGAGTACATTATGGA
>JBBUKS010173411.1:0-23994 GCA_038050645.1 Hedychium gardnerianum
TATGTGACGGTTATTAGAATTAAAAGTCACAGCAGTTACAAACAACTCTTTTAATAAGGTATTAATAGGTAATTAAGGCGGCATTAATGGGATCTTCTCTCCCTACATAAGGTGATGGCAGGAGAAGAGACTCTCGCTCTCAGATTATCTAACGATACCTTTCATTCTCTATTTTCTTTCAGCGGCTCCATGCTAACTTAGGCATCGAAGTAGTCTCCCCGGACAACCCCTCGCAAGTCCTTTGATGTTTGTTACTTTTCGCAAGAAATCGCGACACTACCGGAATCTAAGAGAAGGCCTCGACGTCATCGTTCTATAAATCGGGATGGATTTATGCCCCATGCCATCGTGGTGAAATTTCTAGACCAATGCCGGAGTAGATTTCTATTATCGCGTCATCGTGGTGAGATGTTCAAACCAGGTCATATATATATATGTATGATATTCTGTACACCTTTATATGAGCGATCGTAAGCAACATCCTACATGGGCATCTAAGGCGGATTAAAATAACATTTCTTCTCTCATTTGCATGCAACAACTTTTCTCTTTTCTCTTAAATTAAAATATAATTCTCTCTCATTTGATTGTATGCAACAACCACTATGATATTAGTTTTTAAAAATCAGCACCACAACTTAATTACATCATCCACTGCTGTGGTGATGATTTTTAAAAACTAGCACCAAGGTGGTGCTGGTTTTTAGAAATCAACACTGAGGTGATGTTGATTTTTAGAAATCAACACTAAGGTGGTCGCTCATCGTGAGTCACTGTTGTGGTGCCGGTTTCTACAGCGGTGGTTGTTAAGCTATGGTGTTGATTTTAAAAATCAGCACCAAGATAGTCGCTCAACGTGGGTCACCGTTGTGGTCTTGGTTTTTACAAACTAATATCAAGGTGATACTGGTTTCTAAAGACCAGCACCACCTTAGTGTTGGTCTTTAGAAACCAGCATCACCTTAGTGTTGGTCTTTAAAAATCAGCATCACAACAGTGACCCACGGTGAACGACCACTTTGGTGCTGGTTTTAAAAAAATCAACATCACCTTAATATTGATTTTTAGAAATTAACATCACCTTGATGCTTATTTTTAAAATCCAACACCACAGCGGCTAGTGTAATTAAGTTGTGATACTGATTTTTAAAAGTCAACATCATAGTAGTTGTTGCATATAATCAAAGGAGAGAGAAGAGAGAGTTTTAATTTAATTTAAGAGGAAAAAGAAAAATTATTGAATGTAAATGAGAAAAATGTTATTTTAATTCATGTAAGATGTCTCTCATGGTCGCTCATACAAAAATGTGTAGAATATCAAAATTATATATATATATATATAATTGTTACCCTCACACTCATCTATATAACCTGTAAATATCTAATGTTAATTTTTTTAAAAAAAATTAGGGTTTAAGCAAAAGGAGGTTAAAATTTAAAAACATAAATTTAATACTATGTGTTCACGGGTTGTCCATAGATGCGTGAATAGGGTAGCAAAACTCTATATCATAATTGTTACCCTGCATATCCATCTATGGGCAACCCGTGAGCATATAGTATTATTTTTTTTAGGTTTAGGATTTAGGCCAAAGAAAGTAAAAAAAAATAATAATAACACTAAGTGCTCAGGATTGCCCATAGATCGAATCTTTTCAAGTGATTGTAGTGATTGAAAAGTTGTTAGCACTATGAAAAAACTTACAAGAATAATCTCAAATCTAAGAGTAAAGAGATGTCTCCTAAAGACCAATTAGTATATAACAAAAAAAATGATGAATCAAATAATATTCAATCTAAGATGATTAATTTAATTTTATAAAAAAAAATTATCAATCATCAAAGAAATCAAGAAGTGTTCACAGCAGATGATCTAGAAGTCTAATATTTCTTGATTGTGTATCTCAATTGAAAGAAAAAAAAAATTATAAAATACATCGAGAATCAAATCTTAACTATAATATAACAATCTTATATAAAGAATGATTTAAACCAACAATTTAGCACATTTATCTGATTAAATTTGAATCTATCAATTGACAGAAAAAGAGATATGTGTGCTGCCAACTTTGAATCTATCAATGACTCCAAAGAAGCTGGTCCTAGTGTGTGCCAAATTACTTGAACCAAATAGAATTTGATAACAGTGAAATTTATCATTCTGACTATTTTTTATGATTATCTTATATTATTAAAAGAAAATAAATTAAAAACTTGAAGTAGACCCAATGTGAGAGAGAGTAAATTAAGAAATTAAAATAAACCCCCAAGTGAAAGAAAATATATTCATAATTTTTAATTTGACAAGAGAAGAAAGAGATACGTGTGCAAATATAATCGTAATCAACACTAACCATTAAGTTACTCTCAATTCTTTTGATACTATTTCAGAGGGGGAAAAAAATAAAATTATCCTTATAGTAAAAAAAAACTCCAAATATATATATATTGATGCAGAGGTAAGTAAGGGTTCTTAACCCCTTAACCCAATCAATAGGAAAGCTATATGGTAAAGTCAAGGTTCAGTTAATATAGAGATTATATGACGCTCTTCAAGACTTGATCAACATAGATTCCACGTGGCGTATCTATAATCTCTGACTGGTCGAGCTGAACTGAACCGACCAAGTTCCTGACTTTCGGACCTACCGACCTCCTGGCTAGCCGTCAAGCTGAATTGAACCGACCAAATTCTCGACTTTCGGACCTACCGACCTCCTGGCTAGCCGAATCGACACGTCGAGTTGCCGACTCATCAACTTCCTGATATGTGACGGTTATTAGAATTAAAAGTCACAGCAGTTACAAACAACTCTTTTAATAAGGTATTAATAGGTAATTAAGATGACATTAATGAGATCTTCTCTCCCTACATAAGGTGATCGTAGGAAAAGGGGCTCTCGTTCTCAGATTCTCTAACGATACCTTTCATTTTCTACTTTCTTTCGGCGACTATCAAACCTTCATGCTAACTTAGGCATCGGAGTGGTCTCATCGGACAACCCCTGCAAGTCCTTTGATGTTTGTTAATTTTCACAAGAAATCGCAGCGCTATCAGAAGAAATTTAGGAGAATGTCTCGACGTCATCGTCCTTTATACCGAGATGGATTTATGTCGCCGCGCCATCATGGTGAGATTTCTAGACCGGTGTCGAAGTGGATTTTTGTCATCGCGTCATCGTGGTGAGATATTCAAACCAGATCATATGTATATAAATGATATCCTACACACCATGTGTTTTCAATGTGGAACTTTGTTTGCAACCTTGCAACCCCAACAATCCCCCCCTCAAACGAAGTATCACAATGTCCCCCTCGTCCGATCCTCGACCCATCAGGACTTCATGCCCCTCGGTCCACCCGACTTACTAGGGCTTCCTTACCTAGCCGCAACTAGGACTTTATGTCTAATGTTTGGTCCTCTTGATCCGGACATGAGAGTCTCACTTTCTTTGTTTGAAGTCAATATTTTACTCACATGAATCGATTATACCATAACTCTTATGCACAGTCGACGGTTAGAACTTCTGGCAGTCCGAGCTCTGATATCAATTGTTAAGACCGAAGGAATTTAGATATCTCCATAATAATATGATATTGTCCATTTTGGGCATAGACCCTCATGGTTTTGCTTTTGGGCTCTACCCAAAAGGTCTCATACCAATGGAAATATTTTCCCTTATAAGCTCATAATCTTTCTGTTTTCAATATGAGATTTTGTTTGCAACCTTGCAACCCCAACACATCCTACGTGGGCATCTGATGCAGATTAAAATAATATTTCTTTTTTCATTTGCATGCAATAATTTTTCTCTTTCCTCTTAAATTAAAATAAAATTCTCTCTCCTTTGATTGTATGCAACAACCACTATAGTGCTAGTTTTTAAAAATCAGCATCACAGCTTAATTACATCATCCACCGCTGTGATGTTGGTTTTTAGAAATCAACACCAAGATGGTCGCTCACCGTGGGCCATCGTTGTGGTGTTGGTTTCTACAACGGTGGCTGGTGTAATTAAGCTATGGTATTAGTTTTAAAAATCAGCACCAAGGTAGTTGCTCATCGTGGGTCACCGTTGTGGTGTTGGTTTTTACAAACTAGTACCAAAATAGTGCTGATTTCTAAAGACCAACACTAAGGTGGTGTTGGTATTTAAAAATTAGCATCACTTTAGTGTTGGTCTTTAAAAATCAGTACAACAATAGTTGCCCACGGTGAGCGATCATCTTAGTGTTAGTTTTAAAAAAATCAACACCACCTTGGTGTTGATTTTTAGAAATCAACATCATCTTGGTGCTGGATTTTAAGCTGATTTTTAAAATCGAGCACCACAGCATGGTTAGTGTAATTAAGCTGTAGTACTGATTTTTAAAAATTAGTATTATAGTGGTTATTGCATACAATCAAAGGAGAGAGGAGAGAGAATTTTAAGTTAAGAGAAAAGTTATTGCATGTAAATGAGAAAAAAATATTATTTTAATCTATATTAGATGTATATATAATTATTACTCTCACACTCATCTATAGGTAACTCGTATCTAGTGTTAATTTTTTTTAATTTTATTTTTTAGGATTTAAGGATTTAAGCTAAAAGAGGTTCAAATTTAAAAATATAAATATAAATTTAACACTAAGTGTTCACGAATTATCCATAGATGAGTGAGTAGGATAACAAAACTCTATATCATAATTGTTACCTTGCATACCTATCTATGAGCAACCCGCGAGCACATAGTATTAATTTTTTTTAGAATTTAGGATTTAGGCCAAAGAAAGTAAAAAAAAAAAAAATTAACACTAAGTGCTCACGGGTTGTCCATAGATGGGTGTGTAGGATAACAAAACTCACATACAAAATTATTATCATGCACACTCAACTATGGGCACCCCCGTGAGTACCTAGTATTAATTTTTTTTAGAGTTTAGGCTAAAGGAAATGAAAATTTAAAAAAAAAATTATCACTAAATATTCACGGGTTGCTCATAGATGGTTGTGTAAGATATCAAAACTCTATATCAGAATTATTATCTTGCACACTCATTTATGGACAATCCACAAGCACCTAGTATTAATTTTTTTTTAGGATTTAAGATTTAATGAATGCACAATATACCTAAATTATCTTTCTATATATATATATATATCAGATTTGTATATATATATATATATATATATAAAAGTAAGTGATCAATAAATATCATTCAATGTGTGAGATCCTAATGAATATATATTAATTAAGAAAAATTAAAGAATATTTATTAGTAATAATAAAATAAAATTTATTAAATAGTACGAGTCAAGAATCCATATCTATTGGAAAAAAAAGTGAATTGTTGTTATTATATTGTTCATGCATTTGTGTGCTTAGCTAATTAGGTGGGTACTGAGGAAGGTAATACCACCTTAAACATAAAAGGAGGCACATGTCACCAATCATGAAGAAAATGAATAATATGGGGAATCTCCAATCTCCATGAGCAATTGCTATCTTTTGCCCAAAGCTCACTCATGGATTGACCCTCAGGCCTAAAGTGGCTCTGTCAGTGTTGAAGCCAAAAGGCATGGCATGTGTTGAAGCACCGGCGCTCGCAAAAGGCATGATAGCTGTTGAGATATATGGTCGAGCACCTTGTGTGGCGGAACCATTTGTTATATTTTTGGCATTTGATTTACGGCCTTCACACACACTGTTTTCAGCTTTTCTTAAAGAACAGCCTCCTTTTGGAAGGAGAAGGAGAAGGAGAAGGAGGAGGAGGAGGAGGTAAAGGCATAGCTGCATATCCTCTTGATTTGACTCTTCTTTTTCAGATTGTTCTTATCTGTTTCTGTTGAGAATCCTGTCGCATTTAAGATGCTAAAGAGAAAGTTGCTCTGCACCACCTGCTTGTCTCATATTCATGGCTTCACGTGGATCTGTGCGATTCCACAAGCAGTCACAGCTATAAATTTGGGGTGGCAGCAACATCCAACTCCACCATTCACAGAAGAAGAGAAAAGAGCTTGGAGCAATGGCCGCAAGAGAAGTTGAAGTTGTTCTCTCCTTGGGAGTAGCTCTCCTTCTTGCGGCCTGTGCAGCTGCGTATGGTAGGAAACGGGCAGATTCATGAACCCTTTTCGCTGTTCTTGCTGACCATGAACTGAATTGTCGACAGACACGGTGAACTTCACGTACAGCGGAGCGAATGGACCGGGCATGTGGGGCAGCTTGTGCCCCCAGTACCGGCTCTGCTCCGAGGGCAAGCGCCAGTCTCCGATCAACATTGTGAAAGCTGATGCAGAGTACAACCCCAAATTGATTCGCCTGAGCCGGAATTACAGACCTTCAAACGCCACCCTCGTCGACAACCACTGCAACATCGCGGTTCGCCGTCGCCGTCGCCTTCTTTGCCGGTAACCCCAAATTGATATCTGAGTGTATGGTTTGTGTTCTTGGGTGCAGCTTCGGTATGATGAGGATGTTGGCTACGTGGTTGTGGAAGGGAAGAAGTACAGCTTGTTACAGATGCATTGGCACTCGCCTTCTGAGCACACGATTGATGGAGAGAGGTGAGCTGTTTGGTGGTTTCACTGATTTGTATTTCTTTCAAAATTCAATTTTGGAGTTGATTTCTGATCGGCGTGGAGGACAGGTTCCCGGTGGAGCTGCATCTCGTGCACAAGAGCGTCGACGGCAACATCACGGTGGTGGCGATCCTGTACCAGTTTGGCCGCGCGGATCCCTTGCTGATCCAAGTAATTATGAATAAACTGGACTTGATTTGTATCCTTCCGTTCTGGGAGATGATGATTGAGCAATCTATTGCGACCGAACTGCAGCTGAAGGACAAGATGGCGGAGCTGAAGAAGGAGGTGCTCGCCGGCGACGAGCAGGCGCGTGTCCCCGTCGGCGTCGTGAGGATGAGGTCGCTGAAGCAGCACACTCGCAAGTACTACAGATACGTCGGATCCCTCTCCACCCCGCCGTGCACCGAGAACGTCGTCTGGAACGTCCTCGGCGAGGTAATTAATCAGATCAGACACCTCGCCGGTGCCAGTTTTCCGGCTTTACGAGTGTATGTTGGTGGTGGTTGGTTGCAGGCGAGGAAGATGAGCAGTAGGCAAGCGGCGGAGCTGCAGGCGCCGCTGGAGGAGGCGTACCGCCGGAATGCGAGGCCCACGCAGGCGTTGAACGGGAGGGTGGTGCAGCTCTACGACGAGAGCCGATCCCAGAGATGAAATTGTCTACCGATTGCTATGTAGTTGATGATTTTCGGATAAATGTTCGATCTCCCCTGTAACGTGTTATCATTGATCAGGAGAAGCATCCTGACTAATAACCATGGAATGGACTGATGACTAGTGCATAGAATATTATCATCATAAGATCTGAAGGTCAAATCCTGACTAATAGCCAGATTTCTACACTAGTTACTGTTCAGACTAATTCTCGTAATTTACCTCATCTGTGTTGATACTGGGACGAATTGACGGAAACATTGAGAACGAACGTTTGGTCTTTTGTCACCCTGAAACAAATTAACAAAAACTGAGAGCAAACATTTCATCTTTTATTATTATTGATCATGAGAAGCCAGATGATTGTTAAATATACGATATCAACTATATATATATATATAATTTTATCAGAAATTTTGGATCAACCTGCAAAAAAAAAATAACAAAAAAAACAAAACAGGATGACTGAAGAAAAGTTATCAATACAACGCAATTACAAATCAAATCAATACCACAAACATCAATCTCAATGTTTCATGCTTAACTACGGAATTTAACAAGGGAAAGGAGATGAAAAACGAATTTGTTAACTATGATGCATCAGAGATTTCACTCGAGGCATACATTTGTCACCTCCAGAAACAAAAACAAACATGACTTTTGATCTTGATCTCGTGGAAATAGTAGTAATAGCATTGAGATAACATATCTAACAATGGCCTGCCACTTCTATGGCTTTGACCAGAATACTTATTTGCCGACTGTGCTTATCCATATATTTACATTCATCGAGTTACCGACCGACTACACGAACAGTTTCTGCTGCAGGTTCTCCTAGCAACTTCTTGTCTCTCATCGCACCCCCGATGCGCTGCTTTACGAGCACCATTGGGTGATCGGAAGCTAGAATGACTTGTCCCTTCTCAGTTATAAGCACAGTAATACATACAACACTGGCATAAAGGCCAATCTCCGAAATGTGTTGTTGTCCGGAGCAGAAGCTGCACATGTCCAAACAAGATTGTTGGCGACGGTATACAATAAAGTTAACAATGCATTAGATTCAATGATGTATATGATTGTTGAATTTGGATCTTGTTACCAATGGATGACACAACCAGTGGTCATTAGAAACTATGCTAAAGATGCAAGGAAAAGTGGCATTGCACTACCTATCTTCATTGTCTGAGAAATACCATAGTTTAAGCTACACTATATGGTAGCTTGTAAATTGTAAACTCTGAATTGGACACTAATTTGCAAGTCATAATCACTTTTGTGTAAATCAATTCTACATTATTATACTTCATGTGTTTTACACTGTCTGATTACTATTATGTTGTTATACTTTGTTATATTATGTTAGTCATTTTTATCCATATATATATTTTTAATATTATAATAATGATGGCACACAATGCATGAGTGTCATGCAGTGGGTCAACTCCACCTGCATACACTTTATGAAGCCTTGAGAAATGCAATTGAGTAAAGTCATCAAGAGACATCCATTGGTGTTCGTATTAAAATAGACAAGACTTGCACAATGATGATCGTGTTCGTATGTCTGCGGAATGAATTTGACAATATATGAATTGGATGGTTAAACTTAAAGTAACAGAATTTCTGACAATTTAAATACATGTCTAATCTAAAGAAGATACTGTTATTAGAACATAATGCAAAACACCCTTCTATACAAAAATGCACTACCTAGAAGGTTGACTTTGATGGATTTAATTTAAATAAATTGTGAAATTGGACAAAGAAGATCAGGCTCTAAGTTCGGGATAGGTAAGACAGCTGTTTGGTCAGACATTAAGATATACAAGATTAACAGTGAACACTACACTGATTGTCATTTTATGATTTTAAACAAAAATTATATGGCAAGAAATGGACATGAGATTAAGAAAGAAAACAAGAGATCAAAACCAAACAATATTGGTACTTCACTGAACACTCATCATGCTGTCAATATATCAACGGATCAAAACAAGACACAATGTTGAATACCCTGCAAAGAATTTTTACTATTCCAGGATTTTTATTTATGTGCCACTAGTTTTTTTGTCAAAACACTTTGATATTCTAACTGTCCTGAAACAAAAGAAATGAGGTGGTGCAGTTCAATTGTGCAGGGAGAACTTCATAATATCATATCATATATTAACTCTTGCTCGTTTTAGTTATTTTAAGCCCTGCTGCAGATATTGCTAAAAGTTTATAAGTAGTCACAGGAGAAAATACTCACATGAATATGGACTAGGTGAAATTGATGGTGTTGAGCCAGGAGCTTTGTTATCTTTTACACTTGCACTAGGAGGTGGGACATGTGTAAAAGAAACATCAGGCTTCGGAGATGATGATTGTATGCTGGGAGCTGGAACAGCCATACTTTCATGTGCACGAGGAGAAAGTAAATGCCATGGAACACTTGGAGGAGCACTCACAGGCCTGTTACCAGAATGCTTCCCAACAGCTGCTGGACCAGAAGAATGCTTTGGAGCACTCACAGGTGAAGCTGAATGCTTCGGAGCATCAACAGGTGAAGCAGCAAGAGCAGAAAAACCCTCTCTTTTGTTTGAAGATTCATGTTGACAGCCAGAAGGGGCTGAAGTTTGGTAACTATGTTCTGGAGCAGCACCAGGAGAAGGGGCAGGCGCAAGAGCATGTTGTGTGTGATAGTGATGCTTATGGTGTTTATGTTGGTGGTGCGGGTGATGACGTTGATGGTTTTTCTGTGGCTGAGGTGCAGGACTTGGCGAAGCATTGTTGCTTCCCCTACTTGAGGAATGCTGAAGAAAAGAAGAAAGACGTACTTGCTTTACTCTACCAAATACAGTGTGATTCAGGCCAAGATTTCCAGAGGAAGAACCCTGAATCTTTTTAGCCAACTCCTTCCACCTAGGGAAGGAAGGCTGTCGATTCCCAACTGTAAGTACAATTGAGGTTTTGACAATTGTTGGAGGAGAAACTGTACTCCCCTCTGAATTAATCAAACTCACGTACAGATTCTGCAGCAAGAAAAGAGGTAAGCATCTCAGAAACTATTAATCTCAGAATCTGCAATTTATGAAGAAAGTCAGATTTACTTGTTCAAAGCTTCAGCTTAGATGGCAGAATGGTAAAAAAGCACAAAGCAAAAAATGATGCAAGTGTAGATATACTCATGCTAGGCAAGCTATGTCAGATATACTCATGTAAATTCTCCAGAATTCCAGTGAGCAATGCACTCAGTACAGAATGATGCAAGTGTCACCCTAATGCCAATTTTTCAGCATGTGGTAGGATAACTATGATATAAAGAATGATACTAGAAACTGTAAATTAACTGGAGGGAAAAAAATTGAAACTCTCACTATTTCTAAGTCATGGCTATCCTTGACATGTGAACCGAAGAAAATGAAAATAATGTTTCGAGGCACTTGCAGTAGTGGGGAAAAAAACCAAAGAAACTATTATATAATACTTTACATGAGAATTTGAAGCAAGGTCCCATGAAATAAGATTTTTAACAACACTGGATACATTTCATCACTATCAAGCATTCTGCAACAATATTAAATTGTAGGAAGATAGCCTGGTACAGATAGCATATTTAAGGTAACAAATATTACGCAGTATACATAACTTGAATTACAAAAAAAAAAATAAGAAAAAGAAACATTTTGTTTGCAGAACAGAATAACTTGAGCAAACCTCATTAGTGTTGAGAAGTAGTCCAGACTTCATTTGATCCTTCAGTTCACTGAATTTATCTTGGATCCGATAGATAGGAAAGTTTAATGTGAAATTGAAAAGCATTTGCACATTCTGTAAAGGAAAGGTTCTTTGAAAAGGTATTATGACAATTCCTCCAGAAAACTTGAGCACCTCGAAGAAGGATGAGTTCCCAAATAATGATGTAGTCAAGTGAAGAGTTGACTGTCTTATAACTAAGGACACAAAGGAAGCTCTCAGAATGCTTAGCCCAGTCGATGATAAGTATGAATTCTTTGGATAAGGCCATACTGAGAAAGTCACATTTGTCCAATTTGATCTGCTTGTAGGTTCCAGATCAATAACAGCTACCTGTTTCATGAAAAGCATTTGATTAGAGCAACTTTACATTTGATAAACAAGAGAAGGATGCAAGAGTAAGAGAAACTTTACTGAAGAACCAGGAACACCAATTTCTTCAAAGATATCAAGCTGAAGCTTTCTAAGATTGGACTTCAAGAAATCAACAGGTTTTTGCAGTTTGAAACTTGCAACAATATCAGCTGGAAAAGCTTAGTTAGTTAAATACTAACCAAGATGATACAAATAAAGAAAAATATTAATAAAAATGAAGTTGTAGTTATTTATTCATGCTGTTACCATGGATTTGAGAATATGTCAATTTATATATTACAAACAAATCATGCTTAGAAGCAATTGGATAGAAACAGTTATCCTGAGATTTTAAAACAACCTGAGAAGAAACAATTCACCATTGGCTTTGTTGCTTTAAACTGAACCAATCATGAATTGAAGATTAACAACCTCATTATGTTCCAAATCCAAATATCCAGTGACCTAAATAACTCAACTGTTTTGCAACACCAATAGATGTCCATTTAATTGCAGGGGTTAAGAAACTAATAGCTACAATGCAACACACCAAACAATAGCAGATTTAACCAGTAAGTTCATTCATGGCCGTCAAAATCTGCATTATCATGGAGATTGGATGATCTAAATATGGTCAAAATGGTAGAACTGATGAAATCGAAATCTTGGAAAATATTAAAAAAGTATATATTATATAATTTGATATAAAAAGATGACAGATAATGTTTGATCACAATAATGATATATATTATTTTTCATGAGATAGCGTAGTGACACAACATAACAAGCAGAATAGGTTTGCAGTATGTTTACCAAGTCCAATAGGTAATCAAATTGGTCCAACTAACCATGCTAATTGGTTTCTAGAATGTCTGACTCGGAGTGTTAAAATTGTGCTAGCCATATCCCCTTCCTCATTGTACCCGACATTGCCTCAGCTTCCATTATCAGGGAACCTCTTTCATATCTAAATGCACATAGACATCTTAGTATTCGTGATCCATGGAGCTTCTCAGCATGCAGTTTTAGCAGCTTGGTCATAGAAGTCCAAACTGCAACCTCTTTTCTAAGTTATTATGGAACAGAAGGTATGCTAATCCAGGAAGTGAATAGAATAAGAAAACTTGTTAAAACAGAAATTTCTTATAGCAATATAAAACAACATGAGGTCATCAATTGTCTGAATAGATTTATTTAGGAAAGCAGTACAGATGTAAAGATAGATAGTAGAAAGATAAACAGCACTTCCCCTTTTTCTTCTTGGACAACAAGTATCAACAATTAGAGTGAATCCAACTAATTCACCGAAATGCCTCCAAAACAAAAAAAAAACATCAAAAAAAGACCAAGATCCAAAATTTCAAATACCTCACCTGAAAACCGCGGGTCCCGACCAGGGCGACCAGAGCCATCGCGCGACCGCAGGAAGGGTGGCAGCCAGAACACCGCCGACAGCAGCATCGCAAGGGCGAGGATCAGCGTGACCACGCAGCGCGGCCGCACGATCCGCCCGATGGAGCAGCAGCGCGGGCACCCATCGCAGGCATTACCCTCCGGAGAGTCCGTCGCAGACGCCGGCGACTCGGGCGTCGCTTGTTCTTCCTCGGATTTCCCCATCGCACCGCCCACCAGATCTGCTCAGTCCGCATCACCTCCGCCGAGCGGCTCCTCCAATGCACCCATTGCCGCGACGAAGGACGAGAAATTGGGGACGAGGTCAAGCTCACGGGTTGGCGGATTAGGGTTAGGAGGGCGGAGGCAGTAGCGGGGAAGAGAGAGAAGGGGGAAGAAGAGTTAAACTGGCGAGGTCAGTGGTGCGCAGTATCGTGCTTTTAGCTTTAACTTCTTTTTTTTTATATTGCGTAATCATGTCTTATTGGAAGATGTCACTTTGCATTTACCACCTTGATATTTACTCGAATTAAGAATAAAGGGCCAATTTCCAACGGAGATAAAAATTGTGATTTTTTAAGACAAAATAAAGTGTCGGAAAAGTTTAAATTTTATAAAACTGATTATTTAAAAATATTAAAAGGTGATTTTTAAATAAAAATTTGAAAAAAAAATATTAAGATTGAATGATGAATTAAAAATCAAATATTTTGATCTAATCTTTTTCATTCCATTTAGAAATTTAATTTCCAATTTCGAATGCCCTTCTTAATAAAAAAATTCAAAATAAACTTAAAGAATTCAAAAGAAATATTAAATTATTCAATTGAATATGTTATAATAGTTACGGAATAATTATTACATCTTATAACAGTTACATCCTAAATATTTTTAGGATGAAAAATATATTAAAATATTATTATTATTTAAAAATGAAATTTTTTGATTAAAAAAATGACAATAAAGAACGCTCTTTTACAGAATAGAAGTTTTTCTGGGGCCTTACTGCAAATAACCAGCGGCGTTTGAAAGGCTCCCGTGACCGATGCATGTGTTATTTTCTTTGTGGCGAAGGGAGAGGTTCGAAAAGGGACAGCAATTCCCCGGTTATTACCATAAAGCCATACTGTGATATTGAACAGCATTAAGTAAGACATGAAATTTCCGAAATTATTGGGGTATTAATAGAAAGTAAACAGTGATGCCATGAAATGGCCCGGCTTGTGGTCCAATTTTTTTTTATAATTTAAATATTTAATTTTTCGAATTAATTAATTTTAAAAATAATTAATTTAATTCAATAAAAAAATTTATCAATCATTAAAATAAATTAAAAAATATTCATAAAAATTATTTTTAAAACTATTTTTAAAATTATTATTCTATTAAAAAAAATTCTACAATACATCATAATTAAAATTTAATTTTTAAATATCTAATTAATTATATAAAAATTTAACCACTATACTATTATTTACCATTATTTGAGAGTGACTTGTGGTCCAATTGAGCCTTAAAGAAATGGGTCAATTGACGGTGGATTGAAGATTGTGGTCCTATGGATTGAACCGGTTTGCTAATTCAAACAAATCAAGACCGGTCTGACAATTAGATACCTCTCCTTATTCGTAAGGTAAAAAAAACATATTCTTTTTTATTTATTATTAAAATAATATTTCAACCTTTTTATTTTAAAAAACTCTCTTATTTTCGATACTATTATAATAACTAAATCATAACTATCACTTTAACTCTAATACTATATTATATATTATTAACAATTCTAGTATTATAATTATTATAATAATTATGAAATTATAATTATTATAACTATTATAATATTATTAAAAATAAAATTATTTTCAAAAATAAAAATAGATTGAGACGCAGATCTTTAAAAGACATGTCAATCATGTCCTGATTGGACAAGCAACGTGTTGATGTCATAGCTACACTTGTGGGAACAGAAGAGCAGAGGTTGACCATGCTCTTGCCTGCAAGATTGGAAACAATAAAGAGTGAAGTTTGGAAACAATAAAGTGTGAAGCAAAGATGAGCTGTAAAAAATCTGAGTTTTGTGAATGCTCAGAACTCCAAAAACTATAACTTTAGCCAGTGAAGAACTTGATATGGGTAAAAAATTAATGAAAAAGAAGTGATAAAAGTTAAGTAATGAATGAATACTGGGTGAAGAATGCCTTAGGAAAAAAAAAATTAAGCAGGTCAAATAATATAGATAATATTAAACCTGAGGTGATCAATCTGGTCCACATAAATTTTTTATCGATCATTAGAATAAATCGAAAAATACTAATAGAGACTCATCCAAATGACCAGCATTCTTAGACTCGCTTTTCACGGGAGAAAAAATCCCCCACAAAACGTTGCAGCTGAAATTTAAACTTTAAATCCCTTAATTATCCATTGAAGGACTTAACTATTATATCGTTACCCCCGGGGTGAAGCCTTTACGATCCCTAATAAAGGTGCAGTAGATCAACAAAGGAAAAACATTATTAAATAACTTGCTGTTGATTGCTAAACCATTTTACAATGAACACCAAGACACCCTCATTTTGGTGTTTGCCACTAATGATTTGCACTTGCAGGTCTCTGTGAGTTATCTGAGTCCACTGCTATATTATTATGCAATACAGAGGTTATATGAATCACTGGATTTCTCCCTTAGATGTTTGGATATCTTTGAATATCGATAAGGACCACTAGATTTCTACTTATTTCGAGAGGCATGGATAACTGGTTTTACTCATCTCTGATAATAGATTTCAGTTCAGTCAGTGTTTTATCCATTGTTTAACTGAGGAAATAAACTAGACATGGCAATTGGCAATGCACAAACTAGATCAGCATATAAGATAATAATTATATTCCATATGAAGACAAAACATAGAAGTAAAACATGTTACCTTAGGTTATTTTGGTTATTGAAGTCGAACTCTATGAAACTTATGAAAGTTAGATCAGCATACAATCTAAAGTTCCTTCCACCTGATTCCTTACCAAATTTATGAAAGTAATCGCCATGTTAATCAACTATCTTCCACAACCGTCAAAACAATCTAAATTTAATCGAAAGCTGGAAAGCTACACTCCATTATCCTCATCCTTGGACCTCATAACATGGTTAACTTCTGCCATAAATATTTAAGTTATAGGTGTGAGGTTTGATTGCACATGACAGCTAAATATAATGAAAGAAATAAGATGATTTGTATGTTTGAAACAGTCATCCTGATGCCAAAATAAAACAAAACATTATACAAAGTTCTTCGACAATAAATTGCATCAGGAACACAGACCGCATAATAAAGTTTGATTTATTTTACAGTACCTGCACAAAGGTGGTTGCTTCACTCGTATATCTGCAGATTCTAGAATCACTTTAGAAAACTTAGTACACACACACATGAAAAGTGCTTTGTAGAATATGAGCTCACATAATTTAGCTTAAATCAAATTCAAAAAAAAAGTAACAGCCTGATGTAAATCAGTCATTATTTCCTGTGCTGACTAGTGTTACATAGGCAACATCACATGTGGATGGGGTACAACATTAAGTTCACAATGAAATAGTACATATTTATAGATTCATTAACTACTTTAAACAAGAAAAAAGATAACAACAGTAGATTCTTGTGCCATATAGTGACTCATTTCAAGCTGGAGCACAAGGAGAGGAAAAACATCTTAAGACTCTTTAGTTTACAACTGTCATGGAAGAACAAAAAGGAATCATTGACTAACCAACATAATAATTTGACAATGTCGGATGAAGGATCACTGAGGCTGCTCAAAAGCATTAGCAAATAAAACAATAAAGCTAAATATGCCATCAATTTTCCTCCATTATGTCTATTCCCTCAGGCGCAACCAAAAATTCATGTCTTAAATCCTTCACATCTAGGCTAAATATATCAAATCAAAGCTTTAGAGAAGTAATTCAAAGTGATTAATCATGCCAAAGAAAACTTGTTATTCTAGGATTTGAACTCTAGAGCAAGGCCTCTCATAGTATTTATTTTTAACAGGGATGCTTCCATTAGTTTAGTTCTGGTTTAGGCCAGGCCGCATGATGTACAGCAGTTATGAATCAATTATGCAAATTTACCAAGCCACTGAATTTTTTTCTCTATACTCTGTTGATTTTTCTCCCTTCCCTCTGCACAAGATAACCTAGTTGTTATCGATACAAGCGGTATGAACAACTAAGCTTCTTTAAGTGTGTGATTTAAGATTTATTCAAATATCTATAGCTCTCAGAGCTTCACATACAAAGAATCTATTTACTGAAGAGTATAAAGAAATTGACCAAACAGTCCGATTTTTTGGTTAGAAGGAATCAACTATGAAGAAACTTACCTCACGCCGATAATTCAACCTTAAATGAATTACCACGAGTAGGTCGAGCATCCACTATGAAGAGAAGCTGATGGATTCTCCGACAATCGCTGCCCGAGCAATGAGCACCGCTGCTCAAAGCGAAAACTAGCAGACAGACCGATGGTGAGAAGTAATCTAGAAAGGAAACCTTGACAGCTTACCTAAAAAAGGAAAGACTTCTCCTCAAGGCGCGCTCTTCTACAGAGAAAAAGAGTTGAAGCCGGAGATGTCTGGAGGAGTTGAAGCCCGAGATCGCCGGAGGAGTGAAGCCGGAGATCGGGAACGGGAATTCGCGTGCAGAGAAGGAAGACGCCGGCTCGAGGGGTTTAACGAGGAGAAAACCATAAATTAAACCCATCGAAATCCGGTTTTCTCGATTCAACCGGACCAAATCAATTGGGTCCAGTCCTGACTCAGACGAGTTACTCCTTAATTTGAGTCCGGTTGGATTCCTTAAACCGGACCAAACATGATTCGTTGGGTCAAATATCACTCTCCGTCTTTTGGGCCTTCAAAATTCTAGTTACCAGCGAAACGGATAGATCGGGCGGCGGATGGTCATCGCGGCCGTGGCCTCGGCCGCCGTCTCTCCTCTTCCGGGGTTCTCTAGTCCGAAAAGCGCGGTACACTCTGCCTTCCTCCTCCTCGTCGCAGTCTTATCTATTATCCTGATCTCAGTGATCTCCTCCATGGCAGTGCATGAGCGATGGCTTGGCGAAGGAACACACGCAGTCGGCAATGGTGTCGCTTCCTTCCTCTCACAAGTGGCGCATGGTCATCGCCTATGACGGCACCAAGTTCTCTGGTTCAACTCATCCTTCTTGCTATTGATCTGATTGATGTTCTTAGCTGCTTTGTCCTTAGTCCTGCGTTTTCGAAACTCGCTCACAGCTTTGCTTTATGTTCTACATTGACAAAGGAGTAATTTCGAATACAGATTTATTCATTTTGTCTGATCTTAGTGAACCATCGTGTGACGCATAATTGCACGAGAGTTCTATGTCCGTACACTCGAACGCAATGCCTTTAATCTGTTTGCGGAAATGCTTGTTCCAGGGACAAACATCCCATCCCATGTCTATTAAGTGTCATTATATATTTCTGACAAAAATTCTTCCATTTTTTCGATATATGAATCTCGAACTTCATCTTTCAGCAGTTTGATAAGTATGAATTATTAATTTCTTTAATGCATCTTAGGCTGGCAATATCAGCAGTCACCACCAACAATACAATGCCTCATCGAAGATGCCTTGACACGCGCAACAAAGCTCAGTCGAAAAGAACTTTGTTTGGTTGGTGCAAGCAGGACTGATGCTGGTGTCCATGCTTGGGGCCAGGTTTGGTTATCCTTTAATACTCCACAAGTAAACAATTCTAGTGATCGAAATTGAAGGTTAAGCTCACAATTCTAGTTATTATCACCTTTGCTTTTCAAAGCAAATCAGTTGCTTCATCTTTGATGTTCTAAGAAGTATACATTTAAGTTGCTTCCTCCTTTCTCAGGTTGCTCACTTCATCACACCTTTCATGTTTGATAGCTTGGATACTCTTCACTCTGCTTTGAATGGCCTTCTGCCTCGAGAAATCAGAGTGAGAGAAATTAGTCCAGTTCAACCCCAGTTTCATGCTCGTTTCTCCACAAAAAGCAAGACATATCACTACAAGATATACAATTATGCGATAATGGATCCTTTTCAGTGTCTTTTTGCTCACCACAGTGCTTATAAGCTCAACCCAGTTGTCATGAAGGAAGCTGCAGCATATTTTGTTGGTAAGCATGACTTTTCCTCTTTTGCCAATGCAGCACACAATGATCGGTTGGGAAATCCAGTGAAAGAAATGTTTCGTTTTGATATCGTTGAAACGGTAATCAATTATGCCCAGTGCAAACAACCAACTATTTCAACGAAATGACTCATTATATACAAGCAAATTGCATTTGCAGGGTGCTGTTTTGCAGCTTGAGGTTGAGGGTTCTGGATTCTTATTCAGACAAGTGCGCAACATGGTAACACTCGCCTGTTTTTGCATCGAAGCTAATTTAAAATAGCCAAGTAAATTTTGTAAAATAAAAGTTTACATCTCAATTCTCATAGTTTTAAAGTGACAAGGCAGACAAAATTTCATATTTCCTAGAACTCGTAATTGCATCGAATTGAATGTTTGTTTGTTTTTTTTTGGAAACATTCTTGCACTCTTCTAGGGACTTTTGAATTCGTTGTGAATTCACTGCAGGTAGCTTTGCTGCTTCAAGTTGGAAGAGAAGCACTTCCGGCAGACGTCGTTCCACAGATCATCTCAGCTCGAGACCGCAAAGAACTTGCCAAAGTTGCTTTATCAGCTCCACCACATGGTCTATGTCTCATGTCTGTGAACTATAACAGTGACATCTTAGAACCTCCTCAAGGTTGTCCACCAACTAGCTTCGGCAGAATTCATTCAGTGAGCAAATGTAAGCTTCCATTTTATTGATACATTTTTACTACACGAAATCTTCAGGTTTTTTCTTAAAGACAACCATATACTCTACTCTTTCAACCAACTTAATCTTTTTGATTCAACTGACTGTACACCCCTACAAGATTTTTTTTTTTTGCATAATCCAAGTTTTGAGTAAAGCTCAAGGCCCGAAAAAGATGATAAGGTGCTAACACAAAACGTTCAACATTCAGAATTTAACAAGAAAATCAGAATAAACTGGTTAAACAAGCTACTAGCAAAAATCAAACATAACGAGATGCATATCGCTAATTACTCATCTTCCTCTTCGCCGTCGCCACCGGCAGCCTTCTTTGCTGCTGCCTTTTGGTTCTTTCTCTTCACCCTTCCAGGACGGCCACCACCAAACGGACTCGTCAGGGAGAAGTCGATGTGCTTTGCTGAATCAACCCGCACCATAAACGATGGGATATTGACCACCTGCCTACCAACTCTGCAAAGATAGTTTGTATAAGAGACCAAGAAAAGCTTGATGGAGCAATGAATGGCAACTACAGTTTGACGAGGAAAATCTATTAACATGATCGAGAGAAAACAAAGAAAGTGGGAAAAAAATTAGGGTTTGAAATTTTCAGGCAATTCTAGCAATCAATTGAAGAAAACTAGAGGTGTACCTTATGTGGCGCTGTCTGATGAGGACCCTCGCATGGTGGATGGACTTTGCCATCCCCGACTTGAAGACGAGAGTCTGCAGACGGCGCTCCAAGAAGTTTTCCACGGTGAGGGCGAGGACGTAATCAAGTTTGTTCTGTCCTTCCTCGAGGAGGCCATAGCGGTTCATCCGGCGAAGCAGGGCCTCTCCTTCGAAAATCCGGCGAGGGTTCTTTTCGTCTAGCGTGAGAAGTTCCCTTGCAGCATTGCGAATCCGGCTCAGCGCGTATTGCACCCTCCACAGCTCCCGCTTGCAGCGAAGCCCATACTCGCCGACCAGCTTCAGTTCGGCATCAAGCCGCTCCTTCTCGTAGGGACGGCGGGGCTTCTTGAATGTCTTCCCGTCTGCAAGGATTCAAGCGGCTAGGTTTAGCGGTTGCGAGCCGGAGATTAAACACCAATTCCAACACCGACATTCTCCAAAAAAAAATCGATCTTTACAACCAGAAGTTTCAGATCGAGGACAACAAACCTTAAAATTGAAAGGAAAAGCAGATTTCGAGAAAGCAGGAAGATCTCACTTACAGTTTCGGTAGAAACTGACATGAACCATGGCTGGTTCTGGAGCTCCTCTACCTCCGACGGCAGCCGAGATCAGACGATTGCGCGAAAGGAGGTCGCCCAGGCATTTATAGGTGAGATCCAAAACCCTAATCCGGGTCCTGTTCTTGTGGTTGCGGGTCGAAATCCAGACCTAATCAGACTTATGAACCGGAACGAGCCGGTTTTTGGATTTGGTTACACATTTTCAAAAATATAATTTAATCACCACATTTTTTTTTAATAAAACCATGAATTTGTATTATATAAAGAAATAAATAAAATAATTTTCAATTTATAAATTTGTATATTATTTAAACAATGTTATTGTGGTACAATCCAAGTCAAAGGATAATTTAATAAAATTATAAAACGCCCAACAAATACCAATTAAAGCTGATTTGTTTAGCTTAAGATAAAATATATTTATATGAGATACTTTAACAAGAAAAATTATTAAAAACTATAGTAAAGTAAATCTCTTCTCTTGAATGGAGGAATTTTCTTTAAGAAAAAAAAAACACTGAATGAAACAAACAGACCTTAATAAACTTTATAAAATCATCGCTAACGACAGTGTAAATAGTTAAACTACAATGGCATGATTAGCAAAGGAAGGAACCATAAATTTTCAACAATCATTCAACCATCGTTTTTTCATCTCATAGTCTCAACACCACACGAGATCGATAACCAATAGTAAAATGTCTTCTCTAAGATGATTTAAAACACTAGATACCAATTTAACATGTTTCCTCAATCCATATGGTAAACCACAGCAATGGTGCCAAAAACATATGATAGGACTTCCGCATGCTTCAATCTGTTTCTTTTTTGTCATCCGACAAGCTTTCTTGGGTCTTCGCATCTCCAGGTGCATCTTCAGTTTTTTCTGCTGACTCTGTTAAAAGTAAAACACATTCAGTGCATGGTTACGACATCGAGTAAAAGGCAAAGCTTCATTGAATATATACTACTATCAGTATTCTAGTGCTCACTCCAGATTTGTTGAACTGAAAACTAACATTGAAATAGACGGATACAGTTTGCAAAAAATCCCAGTATTGTGAACTATCATATAATAATATGTCAGGATCAACACTAAAGATATTGATAGCTGACCGAGATCACAGTGGCTTATTCTTCTCTTGGAGAATACAATATCCAAAATCCCTTTATATTTACACTGTGGATAACAAAAGGAGGGAGGACAAGACAAACGGTGGGGTAATGATTTCCCTAGCTTTCCCATAAATCACTCCATTCAAAAAGAGAAACCAAATACCTCTCCTCCATCAACACAATTGGAGAGGATAATGTTCATCCAAGTGCAACACGTAACAAGACCAGATATGAATTATGAAAATTTAGAATGACAAAATTGTGATTGCTTAGTGTGCTTCCAAATCCTTTCTACACTTTACCCATCTTGTTAACATGTTGTAGACCTCACCATAAACTAATCTATGAATCTCTTATTCCCAACGATCTACATGCAAGGATAAAATGAAAAAGTAAATTATGAGGTCAAAATGAAATTTTATCAACATAATAACATAAAAGGAAGTGAAGATAATCTATTCTTTGCTTTCTACCCTTACTTTGATTCACTATTTGCTTTATTGTAACATTTCTGCATTATACAATCCATCATTTTTCCCCTACTTGTGTGTGTGCACGCACGCGCGCGTGTCAACTTCAAATAGTTGGGACTCATGGCTTGTTCTACATCCTAATTCAGGCCATACTAATTTAACATGGCTAAAATCAAAGTTCAGCAAATATTTCAAATGGTTGTAACATTGTAAGCTACCTTGAGGATAAATATGAATTATTCAGCTCAAAGACATGAAATGGTGTGGACTATAGGAGGCAATCTATTATAAGGCTATTAGAGTCCTTCGGCATGGTCTGACACTGAGTTCTTAACATTAAACTTTAATGATATTTGGATATCAGAGCATAGGAACAAAATTAAGCAATGAAATCAAATTAATATAAGGAATTAGTTAACTATATGGTAGCTTCTACAACTTTACCTTCATCATCACTATCTTCAAAATCATCATCCATAGCACTACCCCCCATATCACCAAATTTCTGGAAATGAATATACATATCAATCCATGATCAACCGAATTAAGGTTTGCAGAAAGAAATATGTGAGGTGGACATTACCGAAAAATCCATGCCTCCCAAATCCAAATCAGGTCGACCTAATATAATCAAATCAGGGAGGGAAACTCAGCAACACCAATGGCATATGAATTGCAAAATTGTTCAGTGAAATAAAATCTAGCCAATGATTTGTCAACAATATGTATGGAAGAACAAAAAAAATTGAATGAAAGCGTTAAGCTAATTCAATTATACATTAAATATATCCAGTGAGTGACCCCAACTGTCTTAAGGTTTAGCAGACTAGTACTTTAGTAGTAGCATGAACAATACTTCCTACTTGGTAAACTGAACAGTTATGTAGTCTAAACATCACCAATAAAAGGTAATTAATTTCTTCAGACATTGTCTGGAAGAGGCAGGTTCAAGACAAATAAATGATACTGTGAAAACATCAACCTGAAATGTTCTGGTATTCATCTACAGTAACAAGACAAAAACATTGGCAAAGAAATTGATCACATAAAAATCAAGGCAAAAAATCCTTAATAAGCCCAATTTCTTAAGTAACATGACCATAATATCACATGAATGACTAATTAGATGAGGAAATGAACAACATCATTGCATACCCAAAATGTTTTAGTGCCATTGATCTGTTTGTGGAGACATTTTCAGAATTCACAATTTTACTGGTTTTTGACAAGGCTTAACTGACAAGATAATAGGAAAAAATTCCGATCTGGACAGAAAAAGTAAATTTGTTCTGAGTGAATACATACATACAGGTAATAAAAGTAAATCTAAAATCAAATGCTATGGCATTTGCTGACTGGACATTTATGCTTCCTTTGAAGGAAGTGGGTTCATAACATTGGTATCTGACTTTTAGACAAACAAAACGAACCTTAAATTTTGCATCATACATCTCCAAGATATGCATTCTACAAGCATCCATGTATAGCAAGGAAAAGAAATGCATGACTTGCATGCATAAATAAAAGTATTCATCATGATGGTACCATTTTGTTACAACCAGCAAGCAAGAAAGTACAAGGGAATATACCATCATCATCTT
>JBBUKS010173833.1:0-23978 GCA_038050645.1 Hedychium gardnerianum
TGATTTGGAAATAGGTTTATTTTAGTTTGACTAAAATACTATGGACATTAAGATTAATAGGTTAATCCAAATGGATCTGGATTATGCTTATTGGGTTAATGGGTTGATTCAAAGATCCGGATTAGGTTATTGGGTTAATGGTTTATCCAATAACCTAAACTCCACTCTATTAATGGAGATTAATGGAGTATTAATGAAGGAAGTTCAAGAGACAAACTTTTGATATTTCATGGATGAATACCAAAAGTCATTGTTGAGATTGTTCTTCTTCTTCTTATCTTGGTTGACCACCATCTAGAGAGGTTCGTTGTTAGCATGACGAAGTTGATGCTTCTCTGAATCTTAGTTTGTGCGATTAACGAAGGGCGTGTTCGTGTGGATACCAAAGATGTGCGGTCATTCTGATCGTGCTGAGATCTGCCAAAGCAAAGTTGCTGCCGGGATTGTATCGTTCACGCAACAAAGGTAATAATTTGATCAAAATGAGTATTCTGCATTCGCTTGGATCTCTAGAGGGATCCTTTTTCCGCTGCGTTTATTTATTATTTTTCACAAAAGATCCCTACAAGTTTCCACTAGGCTGACTACGTCACACCTAGTCCAAGTAGTAGTTCTTTGTTCTATGGATTCAAATTACTCAAACACATGTCCAAGAAAATCATCCTCTTGACATGTTTTGCTTTGGCTAAAAATTTATAAATAATAATTCCGACAAGAGATTATAGGGTATACATCTTTTTATAAAAGGAGTAATGAATCCTCTGTGGGCTATCCAAAAACCTTCGGACATATTGACTTATAATCAATCATCTCATAACTACATCTCCTAGGAGATGTATGATTAAGATGTCAAGGCATAAGCCTCCATGACTAAGGTGACTTAAATACCTCAAGTTTAAGGAAACTTGTACTCGAGCTGCAATGAGATCTTCATCGACATGTAAAAAACCATATGAAGTCTCATAGTAGGTCACATCCGATGAATTAGTTATCTTTAACTAGCATTCATATGTTAACTCTCAACATCCAATATTTCTAGCCAGTTAGGATGAACTATTTGGATAAACCAAGGAGTATAGCATATGCTAGTCTCATATAATCGATGATGTCCCGTCTCATCAATTCATTGACTAGGGAAGATTTTAATACGTACATAATGACACATGATGAGATATATACTAATTGTGATCCAATCACAATTTCTCTCGTGCTATGCATTGTATTGTGACCTTTATTAATTGAGTTTAAGATCAAAACACATACATAGAGAATGTACACTAAAATAATAAATTTTATTTATTAAATAAATAATATAAAATCTAAGGCAATTGCCTTAAGACACATCTCAAATGTAGTATACTCCCACTTGGCCTACTGCAAATCGCCTTTGTATCTGATACTAAAAGCGTCTATATAACTCTCAAACTTACTTTGTGGTAGAACTTTTGTCAAATGATCCGCTAGATTTCTTTCGATGGTAATTTTCTCAATTTATATTTCTTTCCTACATACGATATCACATGATCAAGTGATAGCGACGAAGAACATGTTTAGATTATTGATAAGACCTACGTTCCTTGGCTTGTGCAATTACCTCATTGCTGTCGCAGTAAACTAGTAATGCTTTAATAATGTTCGGAACGACTTCAAGTTCAGTGTTGAATTTCTTGATTCAAACCGCTTCCTTTGCTACTTCAAGAAGTCGCAATGTATTCTGCCCTAGTGCTACTTTAATTTATAACTTTTCCAAATTAATGATTGCCTTGACAACCACCCAATGATCCATTCTTAGATCCGACTAATATCTGCTCATAATACTCAGAGCGTATGATATATTTGTTAGGATCGAAGGAATTTAGATATCTCCATAATAGTATGATATTATTCACTTTAGGCCTAGACTGCCATAGTTTTGTTCTTGGGCTCTGCCCAAATGACCTCATACCAATAGAGATATTTTTTCCTTATAAGCTCATGATCTTTCACATGTGTTTTCAATGTGGGACTTTGTTTGCAACCTTGCAACTTCAACAATTTTCCCCTCAAACGAAAGACCGCAGGGCTCCCCGTCCGATCCTCGACCCACCAGGTCTCCTTGCCCCTCAGTCTGGGCTCTGATATCAATTGTTAGAATCGAAGAAATTTAGATATCTCCACAATGATAAGATATTGTCCACTTTGGACCTAGGCCCTCATGATTTTACTTTTGAGCTCTATCCAAAAGGCCTCATACTAATGGAGATATTTTTTTCTTATAAGCCCATGATCTATCCCATGTGTTTTCAATGTAGGACTTTGTTTGTAATCTTGTAACCCCAACAATATTAGGTCTAGTACATAATATAACATAGCATACATAATTGATCTTATAGTTGACGCATATGAGATCTGACTCATGTGAATCCTCTCGTCTTGTGTGCTCGGGTGCATAAACTTCAAAAGGTGAATCTTATATCTCACGGGAAGAAAATTTTTCTTGGATTCATTCATGCTAAGCTGTTTTAATACTTTATCTATGTATGTAGATTGCGAAAGACAAAACAATTATTTCGATTTATCTCTATAGATCCTAATTCCAAGGATATAAGTTGTTTCTTCTATGTCTTTTATAAAGAATATTTTGGATAACTAAATTTTAATTGACGGTAAAATAAATATATCATTTCTTATAAATAATATGTTATTAATATATAATACTGAAAAAACGATCATACTCTTATTAATCTTTATATATATACACATGATTCATCTAAATTTTACGAGAAATCAAATTATTTGATTACTTTATCAAAATCAATGTTTCATCTCTTATCATTTTAATACTTAAAGAATTTTTTCAAATAAAACTTTCTCATTTTATAATAGCGGAATAAAAATATCTTTTAAATGACAAAATAAGATAAAGTACCTTTTGATATATGTATATATATTTAAAATGGAATGCTTAATAAAAATAAGAGATACTTTTTTATAATTTTTTTACTTAATTAAAAATTAGAAGAAAATATACTATTAAATTAAGTAAAAGATTACTACAAAATGAATAAATATATAAAATACTAACACACATTTAAAATAAAAATATCTATTTAAACTAAGCGAATATAATTACCATATAACTCAATAGTAACACTTCGAAATTAATAAAATGTTTATATATATATAAAAGAATTTACACAATTGCCGTCCCGTCGGTGGTGGCTCACTTCCACCTCCAACTACTGCATTCTATTTGCTACTTGGATTATATGCAATGGAATCTCACATCGGAATCTCATTGTTATCAATTTAAACCGTTCGATCGTCATTGAAACGGAATCATCGCCGTCCATCACTACCCCGCTACCGACAAAAGATGTCTCCTCATCACTCCTCTTTCCCCACTATTTTTTCCACTTCCAACTCTCTTCCGGAATCCTCCGATCGCCATGGCCTCCCTCCTCCGCCATCGCCTCCCCGCCCCAGGGATCGTCTCCTTCTCCCTTCGCTGCCGCCCCAGGAATCATTGCTTCGGAGAGCAGTGTTCAATCCCGCGGTCGGCGGACGGTTCTGCGTCTGTCGCTGGATGCTCCCCGTGGGTTTTGAAAGCGGCGAAGCTGGGGGTTCCCATGCTACCGCTTCGAGCCTCGTCTAACCTTTACTCCGCGGTCGAAGAAGGGAGTAGAGTGCTGGAGGAGGAAGAGGAGCCGGGGAGGCCTTTGAGGGTAGGGATCATCTGTGGTGGGCCGTCCGCGGAGCGTGGCATCTCGTTGAACTCCGCGAGGTCGGTTCTTGATCACATACAGGTTTGTTGGTTTCTCGGAACAAATGTTTTTTGTTTGGATACTGTTATTATGTTCGCATTGTGCTATCTGGGGTTGATTTTTTGCAGATGAGAGATTAGATGATAGAATTGATTATGTTGCTCAACCATGGACCTAAAATTATTAAATCTAAGTCAGAAGTTCACTTTTCTAAACTTATGAATTCCTTCATTAGCTCATAACTTTCCATGTGTTAAGGTGTCGCAATCTCCCCAGTAAGGATTGATGCCCCCACCAAGATTCTGAATCATTGAGAAAGATTATAAATACTGGAGAGAATTCATATGAGTTTTGGATGATGCCTAATTGTTATGTTTTTCCAAAAACCTTCTCCTCTTCTCTCCTCCTCCTCTTCTCTTGCCGCCCACCACAAGGAGAGATCTTCTCCTTGTGCCGCCCCCCCAAAGTCCTCCTGCTAGCCACCTCCGCCGGAATGCTACCACCCTGGCTGCCCTCCGGCCAACAAGACCCTGCCGCCGTCCGGTCACAGACGGGGCAGCAATAACAGCAACTCCCGCGTGCACAGCCGGCTCCCAGCCGCCGCTGGGGCTCTCCGAGCACCGCCGGCCATCCGGCCTCCCTCCATCGGCCGTCCACCAACCTAGGGGCTTCCTAGCCGCGTCCCACAGCCGCTGAATCAGCTGAGCCCCAATGGTGGCTCGACCATCATGTTGGCTTCTATTTCCAAACGTCTCATAATGCATAGGAGGATTAGGTTAGTTCTGGTACCAATTGAGAATTTACATCATCTTTGGACCAATGGTGGCGTCACCATTTTGTTGACTGGTATTTCCAAACACCTCACTAGCCTAAGATGAGGTCAGCTTTCATATCAATTATCACAACTATCCAGGTGGGTTGTTAACTTTTAGACTCAACAACTGGACCAAAAAACTTAAGTGAAAGTTAATTATAGGCCACTTATTTAGACTTATAAACATCCTTCATTAGCTCACAACTTCCAAGATGGGACTAATCTAGGATGTCACACCTCATCTACAACCTCAAGGCTAGACACTATAAAATGCTGAGTTTTATGAGCACCCATCCCTAGACAGGTCCAAATGATCTCTCCGCCTCCCACACACTAGAAATATTAAACTCTATGGAGTACCCCAGGACATAAACAAAGATATGTGCTGATACTATTTGTTTACTAAGAGCTGATATTGCAAATTTGAGAGTTAGTAAACCCTTCTAAAGTAGGGAAAAGGTCTCCTAGAATCAAGTTGCTTAGATAAAATTAGGAAAAACAAGAAAATAGTAGAGCTGGTTAAATCTGTATGTTTGATTTCCATCTGTTAAAACAAGAAGTTACCTATAATATAAATAAGCACTCGGATTTACATTTTTCTAGAATGGTTAGTTTTAGACGAGTTGGATGAGCCATGAGTTTGCAACCAATGTTGGTGATTCTGGCCATGCAGAAAATTCACTTAAGTATTAGCAAAAATTTACTTAATTGCTAAATGAACATGTGTTTGTGCATAGACCTTTTCTTTGCTAATGCCCTGCTAACTGTCTTTTTTCTATGCAAAAAAACTGTATTGTTATTCATATGTGAATGTGAATAGCACATATTAAGTTCTTCAATTTCTTCTTATGTGACAGACATTGTGTTCCTTCTCTGTATTATGTAACAGGGAGAAGATTTGATTGTCGTCTGCTATTATATTGATTGCAATCTCAATGCATATGCCATTTCACCTGCCCAGGTCAGTTTCCTGGATTATAAGTTTCATGGTACTGACACACTTGATGAGCCAACAACTATAACATTAATAACAAATTTTCTGTTCTATATTTTTGTTTGTTAGTAACTTGGGTCTAAATGGTCATTGGTTTAATGACTTTCGACTGATATATAATTGTTTGTTTAGATGGTGTTCACAACTAATCTCAATACATGACAAAAGCTGTGTTTGACTATTGTTTCAAGATTGCTATTATGTGGTTACTGTCTTTTTGTTTTGAATATTGTTATGCTTTCCTATTGTGGAGTAGTGGAGTTTGCCTCTTCTGTGTCTATATATCATATCAGATCATTAGCATTTATAGTAATCCTTTGTCCTATGGGCTTGCAGTTATACTCAAATACTCCTGCAGACTTTGATTTCAAACTAGAGAGGTAAGCTTCCAGAATGCAGCTCAATGAATTGCAGTTCCTTTGTGGATGACCTATTATCTGACAAAAGACATTTGCAGCCTTGCACAAAGTTTTCACTCTTTACACGCCTTCGTTGAGCATCTTGCTGTTTCTGTGGATATAGTTTTTCCTGTAATTCATGGACGTTTTGGTGAGGATGGGGGTATTCAGGTTAGTGTTATGGACAAATTGAACACAATAATAATTCACACAAAAGACTGTCACATAACAGTATTCAAGATGCCATTAATCTTAGTCTATTCCATCTGCACTTCCCATGAATATATTGACTATGAAATCATTCAGAACCAACAAATATTTGATTGTGGAATCACCATAATGTTGTAAATTGCTTGATGCAAATATATGTGGCTAAGTTCTGAAGCACAGTTTGATTTCACATCACGTGTGCATGTTCAGGAGCTGTTGGAGAAAGCTAATGTTCCATTTGTGGGCACAACTTCTCATGTATGCCGTCAGGCATTTGACAAGGTAAGCCATCTATACTGCTGTTGTGAATATGTATCATGATTGATTGTGATATTCACTCCCATTAACTAGTACCAGCTCAAACATTTATGGATTTTCTTGTCTACTTCTCTTTACTATGAAACCCAATCTATCATACAAATATTTAACATTACTATGCAATAACTGTAATGTTTCTGTTGTCATTGCTTCAATTTCCCTTTCCAATTTCACTGCTTCCCCTTCTCTTTCAAATTTCAATGCTTCTCCTTCTCTTTCCTATTATTTGCTTCCCCTTTTCGCCTTCTAATTGGATTGTGCTGATATTGCTTCCGAAGTTATCAAGCTGCCTTCTCTGCTGCCTCAAGTTTTGGGCCTTTGAGCTTTGATTTTTTCTTTTGATTCTTCTTTCTATAAAGATTTATCATGCTGACAATTGTTGGATGCAGATAAGGTTTTATCAGTCTTTCAAGCTCACTGAAGTTTTTCTAACAATATTTCTTATCAAATTCTTTATTGCTTTTGCAAATTATTTTGCAGTACAATGCATCCTTGGAGCTAAGTAGACAAGCATTTGTTACAGTACCCAGTTTTCTTGTTCAGGTGTGGCACCATTTCTGCATCTTTAAAAGCATTCTTTGGTTGAGTAGATGCTTTGGCTATCTAATTTTATCTGAAATTTGTGAACATACATGGAAGGAGTTATTGCCTTTTATTTTATTTTTTTTATGCCTCCAAGTTATGACTTTCTCCCAATGCTTTCTACCAAGTAGATCTTTTTTCCTTTTATCCCCTTCTGCTCTAATTTTCTCTTATCGACATTTTGCATCTCTTTGCAATTTTATAAATTAATTTTTTTGTTAAGTATCTACATTTATTACCTGAGAAAACTTGGGTGAACTTTGAGCAAACAGAAATTGAGGAAGTTAGGATGCTCCAAACCAGAATAGATTAGATGATAACGACTGATCATCTATGGAACTAGCATATGTGAAAAACAGTCAAAGTATCATTTCATTTCAAATCTGGATAACAAAGGTTGTTGCAACTTATCAATGTTCTATAGAATTCATATTTAGAAGTTTGTCCTAAATAAATTATCCAGTTAAATTGCTGCTGTACATCTCATCTGTAAGCTTTTATTTAAGATTCTCTAACTACATTTTGATTGGTAAGTGCAATTCCCAGGTTCTAGCCTGTTACTATTTCTGATAGACTCCATGATAGGTTCCTTCAAAGGAATGAATTCTCTTAATATGTTTTCTTTTTTCATATGCAAATTTAGGCAATTCAACCAAATAGGGATGAAATGGTACAATGGTTTGAAAGAAATTTTTTGGACCAGGAAAAAGGAAAAGTTGTGGTAAGCCAATGATTTTTTTGTACAAGAATGTACAGACATGCAGTACAATTTTCTATACACCATGTGTTTTAGGTGAAGCCCACTCTTGCTGGATCAAGCATAGGTGTTGTTGTTGCTTATGGTATTGATGATGCCATTGAAAAGGCAGTTAACATAATAAAAGAGGTGACTTGTTTCTGATTCTCTGTTGCAGTAAATATATGATACGAAGAACATGTATTTCTTTCCTTAACCTGAGTTTATTTTTGGCAGGGCATTGATGATAAAGTCCTTGTTGAAGTTTTTCTTGAAGGAGGGATTGAATTTACAGCAATTGTCATTGATGTTGGAATGGATAATGATGTCAAGCCAATTGTTTTACTTCCAACTGAAGTAAGTCAATGTCCTTGCTTTTCTTAGATAAAACTTTGTGGCTATTTCGTTTATTTAAGATACCTGGAAACCTGAATGACATTGATATTTTTCTCTCAAGAGTACGTAAATTTTTTTATTGTCAATTATAACATCCAGAATATTGAGTATTATTTGACAGATCTTGGGAGATGTTACTACTGTCATGAAATGTTTGTTCCTGACAAGTTAAATCCTGTAATGAAGAGTTGCACATTTTTTTTTTTTGAGATGCATTCACATTGAGATCCATTGTCAATTCTACTTGTCTAACTAGGAAAGCTAAACATATAAATTCCTTAACTTATCCTTGTACTTACCTTAATAAGGTTTCACATGCTTGCATGGGTTTCCAAAACTCTAAGTCTAAACCGTGATTTATCGGTCCTCCCAGATTCTTAAGTGGCATTTTGTACTTTTTTTCCATTAAAACTTGGGTGACACCATTTGTTGAATTAGAGATATTTAGAAATTAGATTGGGTATTGCCAAAAGGAATAGGTCAACTAACAATGGCATGTGTATTGTTGTTGCTGAATATTAGGTGGATCTTCAAATTTTGGCCACACCTGATGCTTCTGAAGATGTCATCTTTAATTACAGGAGGAAGTATCTTCCAACACAGCAGGTAAGTTTGCAGCATTTTTTTTATTTTATCTTTTCTTAATGTTAATGTTGTTTTGTACTCTCTTTGTACATTGTTTCCTTTTGGCTTAACGATTTGATTTACACTGAATTGAATTCATTCTAAATTTTTATAAGATTACTTATGAGGTTGTCTCTGGTGCAGGTTGCTTATTACACCCCTCCACGGTTCCCAATCCACGTAATTGAATGCATAAGGCAAGGAGCATCAATGCTCTTTCAATCTTTTGGTCTCCGTGACTTTGCCAGAATTGATGGTTGGTTTTTGCCCAATCATGTTAATTTGATTCCAACTCTGGGAAAGGATATTAAGTTTGGACTAACTGAATCTGGTACCATCCTTTTCACTGATATTAACTTGGTATGTGAGAATATCTGAGCTCACAAGGCTTGTTTCATTTTGCTACTTGCTATGGCAGTAATAGTTGTTCATTGAATTCAGGTAAGTGGCATGGAGCAAACTAGCTTCCTATTTCAGCAAGCCTCAAAGGTATTTACTATATTGCCTCCTGTAAATACAAGAACCAGAGATTTGTAATCTGACAAATTTTAAAATATGCCTAGAAGACTATACGCAGGAAATGAAATATGTTATCAATGTGGCCCTAAAGAAGTACACATAAAAACCTCAAACTAGAGATTATGGTGACTGCAGAATTGTATTCTTACCACTAGAGGTGACATAATAATGGATTATAATTTATAACAGCAAAATAGAAAAATTAAGAAAGAGATGATAGAATCTGTTCACTTTTTCATGGTTCCATGAGTCAGTCAATGTCAGTAAGCACAATCAGGACATCTCATTCTGGCCACCGACTGATACTGATATTATGTTGGCATGGGTAAACAAATGTCACTGTCACCTATGCCAATGTCATTCTGGTGGTACCGATTGAGACATGCCTTGGCTCGACTAGTATCATCTGAAATTGGTCGATTTAAGACTCTTCTCATAACATCCTTCAATTTTGTATGTTGATCGTAGGGAGGAGATCAAATACTATAAAAAAAGAGGGAAGGGGAAATTGAGATATATCAATATCTTATACTTCTTTCAATTCCACTTCCAACTCCTAGTGGTTCTGAGATATATTTAACTAATTTCAGTATCAAATGTTTTCGAAGTATTATTCAATTTAGTTCTTGAAAAATTATGAGGTTAATCTCACTAAAATATTACAAGGACTAGTGCACTCATCCAACACAACATTCATTTTAGCATTTTTTTTTGAAAATTTATTAATTTTGATATTAGTAAATTATAATTATTAATCTTCACAATTATTATATTTTTTATAATTTATTGCTCTAAAATTTTAATTTAATCGAGTGTCTAATTGCTATAGGCCTATATTTAAATGTGAACAACGTAAGTAGAATAAGATTATATAATGAAGACTTATTTTGAGTTGATCTTGAAAGTGTGCCTAATGTTTGCACAACGTGGTACTGAAACTATACCATTCAAAAGGAAACAACACTCTAGTATTGAACAATATTTAAACTTTGCACTTCTGTTCATATGCAGACTTCTGGTGTTAAATTCAAAATCATTTAACCATGGGTTTCGTAGGTCTATCTTCCAATCCTTTTTTAACTTATATAGGTTGGGTTCTCTCATTCAAATATTCTTCGGACTGTTATTCAGCATGCTTGTTCGCGATTTCCTTCTCTCAAATCTTGCAGCAGTGTATGGAACACTTTAGCTAGAAGGTTGCATTCTGCTCGTTTGCGCAACATTCCTTCCAAGTCCCAGGGTCGTCAGAAGGTTTTTGTTCTTTTGGGAGGAGAAACCTCAGAGCGTCAAGTATCGCTGATGAGTGGAACAAATGTTTGGCTCAACTTGCAAGGTTATGATGATGTAAATTCCTAACTTACTGCTATTTGACACCTGTTGACCTATTGAATTATCTTTTGTTCAGTATTTTAGTAACTAATTGTTCCAATGAGTGCCATGGATCACAATTTTTACCGTACTATAACAGATTGTATTTTACTTGGACCACATATGTGGTATCCAAATAGATGTATCTACTCAATTAATTGCCTCTATCATTTTAGTCCTTTTGACTAAATATATTTCCTGTGTGGATGCCCATTTCCTGTATCCTATGCTATGTTTGGTTCATGGATGCATTTATGTACCTATATTCATTGTTGACCATTTTCCAGAGAATTTATTTTTAGAGAATGGATTGGCAATTTACCAACCCTTGTGTATTTAGATAAAAACAACATGCACATAGATGGTAATATAGCCAGGGCCATGTACGGGGGAGATAAGAAAGAGTGTTCAGTCCTTCAATAAGGCAGATAATTTGTAGGGAAGTTGTTAGCGTGACTTGGTGCTTAGGTTTTATACGGAAAGAAATGATTACACAATTTTGTTCTTGGATATAGCATAAGCATATCATTTTCCTCTGCTATGTCAAGTCTCATTATTGAGCTAGCATGATACTTTTCTTTTTGGTCAGCTTGATGTGATTCCTTGCCTGCTTGCACCTGCACGAGGTTATGCATCTGCCCAGCATGGGGATGTAAATCAACTTGAGAACTATAGAACTGTCTGGACTTTGCCGTAAGCTTCTTTTCTTTCAGTTCATCTCCTGTGTTCTTCACCTTGCTCTGATAACTTTTCTTATAATTTGCTTCTTTTAAAAAAAAAGAAAAAGAAAAAAGAAGGGAAACATGTACACTCAGAACTATTTGTTGGAATTGCACCTAAATTGTTTTCCTTCCTTTTTCACATAACTGACATCATATTCTTGGTCAGGTAACAATTTACCAGTATATATATATAAATTTTCTAATTAAATAAAACCTATGTTCTTGAACAGTTATTCTCTCGTCCTACGCCATACCACAGAAGAAGTTCTGTCAGCATGCTTTGAAGCGATTGAACCTGATAGGGCTTCATTGACTTCTCATTTACGCAACAATGCTATGAGTGAACTAACAGAAGCACTTAGTAAACATGACTGGTTTACGGGTTTTGACATCACTGAAGAACTTCCTACAAATTATACACTGGAAAACTGGATCCAGCATGCTAAGGAAGCTCAGGCAATAGTTTTTATTGCAGGTCTGATCTGAACCATGCATATGCAGTAATACTAATTCTAGATAAATAAGTATCGCTGTATGACATGTTGGATATGTGATTCATTAATGCATTTATAAACAGTTTAGATCTCTTTGGTAGTGTTTACTATACTTGAAAAGCTTACAAGGACAATTTACTTTGTGCATTTAGATACTACAGTAGTGATACATTTTTTTGTTGGTTTATCAAAGATGGCTTTGGATAATCTTATATGATTAGCAATAATAAAATGAATACACAATAATCCATCAAATTGCTGTGATGAGGATAGTTTTCTGTCTATTATTTTTAAATTTGTCAAGCTGCAATTTTCAATTCAGCACAAATAATTCCTATTGGTGTTCAATCATTGTAATTAAAACTTCCCTGCAAAAGAATTACTAAATTTGAGTTTTTTGGGTGAATATTTTCTTAGCTTATCTTTATTCTATGAAACTGTGGGTACAAAAAGAGGGCTACCTTAACTCATGAAACTGAATCCTATCGTTGGCAATTCATATTTATAAATGCTATCAAATATCAAGGTTCCTTGATGTATTTACAGTAGCCATATAAAATAACTTGATAGACCATTGAATTTTAATTTTGGAATTTTGAACACTAAACGCAAAAGCCACTGAAATTATTATGATTGAAACATCTTCTATCAATTTGTTCTTAATTAAGTTTCCATCTCAACATGAACTGCTGTTCGAAAATGCTTGAACAAAGTCATTTTGAAGAATAGAAACTTATCCATTTTTTTTTCAGTCGTCAAGAAGAACTTTTTATTCCTTTCCCCTTTGACATTACCCTGGTAAGACGAGTTAAATCGTAAATGATCATTGACTAATACTCATGATTATGCTATACAGATTTGTCATTGTAGCTATAGACTCCTCTTTCTTTGTCCCATTCCCATGTGCGAAGCATTTAGTTTACTAATCTAAAAGATCTTCAAGAACCCGATTGTTTTTAATCTCTCAAGTATCTTTTCTCTGTCTCTATTTTCTATCTAGTGTTACTGTTTCATTTAACTTGAAATTCCAAGTGTTAATCTTATTAACAAACATGGGATTAAGATTCGTGGCTTTTTTTGTTGTTGAAATTGATTTTTTATCGTTAGCCTTTGACCATAATCAGCTTTTCTGAACAGTGCATGGTGGAATTGGTGAAGATGGTACTCTCCAATCTTTGTTAGAGTCTGCAGGAGTTCCCTATACAGGTATTAAATTTCTGTCAGTTCTTATGCTGTACCATTAATCTTGGCATTTAGCTGGGCTTTTTAAATCGTGCAGGCCCTGGACCATCTGCTTCCAAAGTTTGTATGGATAAAGTGCAAACATCTGTTTCTCTTAGTCATGTATGATTCTGTCTAATTTTGTGGCACACATTTTCTTTTGGTTTTAAAAAAGCTTTCCCCCCCCCTCAGTTCTGAACTTCAATTTTGTTGCCAACAATATTTTGACAGTGATTTTCTATTATCTCAAGGTTCTGAAATCTGGAATTGCTGACGCAATCAACAAAACCTGTTAGATTTTGCTAACAGAACTTCTAGCTTGGCTAGTGATATTGCTCCAAAAATCCAACTGTGGCTTAATAAAGGAAAATATCCTTGTATCTAAACTCATAGCTTTTCAATAAAGATACAGAAAGTTCCAAATCTCGTAGGTGTTAATCTTTCATTGTGCCATTACTTTTGTTGTTTAATCAATCAATTCTTTACTTGTTAGGCAACAGAAAATTCAGTTTGGCTAATTATACTGATTTAATGAGAGTTGAATAAAGGAAGCCATCCTTACACTCAACCTTATATCAGATTAATATAGACACGATAAATTCCAAATTTCACAGGTAAATAATCTTTCACTGTGCCATTACTTTGCACGTTACAGAATATATCTTCTGTTTTCCTCATCTACAAGAGGAGAAAACCTTATGCTGAGCTTTTCAACTAGAAGACTGAGTATTCAAGTTGAACTGAGTGAACATTTTTACGAATCTCATTTTATGATAAAAACAATAAAACAATTCCTGTCATACATGAAGTTAATACACTTTTCCCTGTACTTTACAGTTTGAAGTAGTTGAGAAAATACATGATTTGGCAATAAATAAAAGCAATCTTGTAAAGAAAAATAATCCTAAGATGGATGACATGAGAGAGATATGTCAAAATCAGCTTGGAGGAGGCAAACTTGAAAGGAGAATAATTAGCTCACCGAGGAACATTAAGGAGGGCATCAACAATTTCTTGTTGATGCTTCAATACAATGAGAAATGTGCTATTTGGCCTTCATATGAAACATCATCAAACCTCATAAATTATGACTTCAAAGTTTGATAACCCATGCAGTGCATACAAGAAATAAGCAAACAAGCTTAATCACATTGATTACATCTTGATTTGAATAGCAACGTAGAAGTATTAGATGATGCTCAAAATCAATGTTCCAAGTCATTCAAAGGAAAAATTGTCATATCACACTTGGTGCATCATTTTTCCAGCATTTTTCTGTCAAAATGAACCGAAAATGGTTGTCAAACTCTATATGTTCTGGCTTCTAAGCCTTATGTATGTTTTTGAAATCATGTTCACTTATAGTTTGATTTCAATGCACAACTCAATTTAGCTTAATTGTGAGGCTGAAATATCATCATTCTATTTTTTTTTTCTTTTTGTAATTTACAGTTGACAAATTTGGGAGTTCTTACCATACCCAAAGATGTTAGGAGCACAGAGGAATTATTAAATTCTAATTTAACTGATACCTGGCAAGATCTGACAGTTAAACTTCAATCAGAATCGTTGTGCATCAAACCAGCTCGTGATGGATGCTCAACTGGAGTTGCTAGATTATGGTATATATGCCATCTTACAGGCCATTCTCTTAAAAGTTTGGTGGTGATATATTAACTTCACAGTCGCTTCTGCTTTTTGATGATCAAATAATATTTTGCAGCGCTAGAGAAGATCTTAAAGTCTATGTAAATGCATTGCAAAACTCCCTGCCACGGCTTCCAGCTAATAGTCTGTCAAAGGTCGAGAATAACTACCATAATTTCTTTTCTCTATCATTTATGGTTTTTGTACCAGAATTCCTTATATATCTATTTTTGGTCCTGAGAATTATGATTTTATTCCTGATCCTGCAATGTACATTCACTAGGTACATGGCATCATTTATTTTGGTTTTCCTACTACTAAGTATCCTCTCCTAGATTATTCACTATTGTGATACTTAATTTCATATTCTATCTGTTTATTTCAACTTGGCCCCAAATAGTAGGGACTAACACAACTGCTGTTTTTTTTTTCAGTTTATGTTGATAAAAATGGAAACTACTTCAAACTTATTTGTCATGCCTCATATTTGTAACTAAACTATTTTTTCTTTGCCAAACATATACAGCTGCATGCTTTAAACTGGCGATGCCATATTCAGACACTATAAGCTAAGGGATATCGGGCATTTGTTTTTATAGAGATAAAATTTTAGTTTGTAAACTTTCAAACCTCTACAGTAGTTGAATAATGAAAATTGGACATTTCAAAGGAAGTATGGAATATCTCACAAAAGTTATGTGCTGTCTTGTTGGTGACTCAATAGTTTCTTAGTTATTATCTTTTTTCACCTATCCTGGACCAATGAAAGCATGTCTGCAAGCCATACTTAACTGTTCCACTTTTTTAGTTGAGAAACATATTTTATGTTGCTAGTGTAATATGATATCACTGTATTTATCTGTTCCCAATTCTTCATTAATAAACATCTTGTAGATTGGTAATGCCAACTGATAACTATTTTTGACTCCCTATGCAATAAAATTGTGATTTCTAAAAAATAAATGTTTTATCTTTTAGGCGCATGGTGTTATTGAAATGCCAAACCCTCCTCCTCAATCATTAGTTTTTGAGCCTTTTATTGAAACAGATGAAATAATTGTTTCATCAAAATCAGTGGATAATAATAATAATGCTCGTCACCTAATATGGGAAGAACGTACTGGATGGATCGAAGTGACAGTGGGTGTTATGGGTACACTTGGTGAAATGCACTCTCTTAGTCCAAGTATTACTGTCAAAGAAACTGGTGACATTTTATCTCTTGAAGAGAAATTTCAAGGTACTGTTTCTCATTTGGTGACATTTTGACCCTGAAGATTTGTTGTTATTTCTGTCAGATTAATAATGGTCAGGTTGTTAGTAATTGTTATCATCTTCTAAGTATCCTATATAAAAATTGACAATCATAAGGGATGTGTATTACAAGTTTACAACAACAAAATCTCCGTAGTCCCAACTATTTGGAGTCAGTTATGTGCACCTAATCTCATCATCGAGCACTATGTAACACCATATAGTCAGTAAATCAGGTCTTTCGATCACTTTCAAAAGGAAAGTTTGGTGATCCTCTACTCACATCTTTAACATTAATTGAAGCTGGAGGTTTTATTGTACATGTTGATACCATTTTAACCTGTTTTCATATTTGATCATTTATTAGGGTTAGACCCCATGAGTGAAGATATTTTACTTTGTTTCTCATAGGAATAATGCACATTCCATCTCAGTCTAGTTAGGGTAGGGATGTTGGACATGGATTGCATTATTAAACATGTTTTCATTAACTTCTCTTGGTTTCTACAACTACATTTGTGATCCATCTATAGAATCGATACTATGTTGCAATTGTGGTCTGGCTTGGTTGTCTTGATAGTAACAAGGGAGTTATCAAACAAAGGATAAGATGGTTCATTCGACTCTTATTCAAATAAGATAACATTATCACTCAACGAGCTTTTCTGCCAACAACTTTTATTTTTAGTCAAACTCCACCATGATTCAGTTGTCTCAACTATGATGAGTCGGTTTATACCTATGCAATCGATTCAACTAGATGATTATAACAAGCTTATCTTGTCTAACGGTCACATGAGTCAACTCAAGCAATCCACTAAGTATCCCAATCGATTGAAACAAACATAAGTGAATTGGATCTCTGATTTTACTTAACTAAGCACCAAGATCATGCTTATGCTTAGACTACAACTAAGCACTCATGTTCCCCTATCGAAAGCTCTCAATCAAGCTTGTCTAACCCGAAATCATGGATTAGAAATCACACAATTTCTTACAGCTCAGTCTTTCAGTTGTATGAGGTTTATGTCATCCAAGAGTCCATCTTCCTTCAATCCCTTGGATGCACCAAGCCCATGGCCTGCCTTATATGTCATTCTTCATTTCACCTACGAATTTCACCTCTTGCGACTTCTGTCAAAATTGTTTTAACAACTCTAATCTCCTTGTTATGTGGTCCCTCGAAATCTAGTGGACCTCTTGATCTTGAGCTGAACCATCTTGGCCACGCTAAGTCAACATCACAACTCACAAGTTCCACGAATTTCATGTGCATGTTACTTTCATGTGCACATTACCAAGTCCCTGCAAACTCCACGCACAAATGAGTAACGCAGGCAAACTACTAACTTAAAATCCTTTTCCAAACATATCAAAACATGCTAGCCGAACATGACCACTTAAGGCATGATTTTCATGGATATATGCTATTTGCAAATGATATTCAATAAATTTAAATCAAACTTTCCAATTTTCTATCTTTAGATATCATAAAGAAACATAAAATTTTAAGTCAATTAAAACTAAATCTAGACGGAACATATAATTTTAACAATGAGAAAAAAGGGAATATTTAGACTAATTGATAGGAGACTCGTGCAAGAGAGCTTTAGATATCTTAGATCTATTATCAAACAAGGAGGTATTTGTCTTTAATGAGTTAAAGAGTAGATAGCTAAAATGGAGGACTTTTGAGTCTTTTGTGATTGCTTTGTGCACCTTTGGCTAAAAGAATTTTTTATGGTCTTAGTAATTTAAGTCAAACAAAGCAAAAGGGTTATCTCTTAGCTTGAAAGGCATCACCATTTCTACAAGATCATTTATTTCTATTATTTGATCCTGAGCATATTCTTTAATTTGTTGGGTTATAAAGTGGTCAAATAGTGTACATCTCAAACATGCTATTCTATAATATGCACCAGGGGTATGATTTTTGTCAACAATGGACTGTTAGACTATGCATTTATTTTGCAGGTGGTACTGGCATCAACTTGACACCACCTCCAGCAACAATAATCAGGTTCAATCTGAAACTCTTGTTTTTAGTTGTTTATAATTTTTTCCCAAACATTTACACGGTTTAACACAATTGATAATAAAACATGAAATTTCTAGTCCCTCCGATTGACAATTTAGATCTATATGATAATTGAGAAATCGGATGAAAATAAATAAAATGATTCTATGAAGCATGGTTCAAAGTCTATCACCTGTTGATATCCGATTGGATTCTGATCAGTCAAGGTGTTAAGACTCAGTTGTACTATCAAACACAAACTTTTTTTCTAAAGAAATAGTATATTGGAAATTATATGCGCTGCCCAAATTAAGTGGTATTATTCGAAACTATTTTAGATTGGTTCTTTTTTAAACATATATTCAACGACCATACGAAGTGGTAGTAATGGAGGGTCTAAATTAAGATGAGTTTTTGTTAGGTGGACATAACTTGGAATCTTCTATGTATGGTAGTTCTGTGAGTTCTCATTTTAAACCAAAACTAAAAATAAAATAAATCAAAACCTCCTTTTACTATTAACCTGACAGATTCGTAAGTAAAAACATCCAACCTTTAACTTCCTTCTACCATCAGCCAACCAGATTTTCAAGTGAAATCATCCAACCTTTAGCTTCTTCTTAGTACCTCGTGAGTGGACGATAAGGAGCTAAGAACCAGCTTATACCATTTAGTTGATTAGGTGTCATATATCAAAAACCAAATAGTTGAGGCACTTTTGCTTCTTTTTAGTTGGATCAAGCATCTGCAGTTCCATAAGATCTAAATGAGAGAAAATAATGTTAACATGGTATGAAAATTTTGAAATACAACTAATAAGTTCTGTAATTATTGTAGGCATGAGGATAGAGACACCAAATAGAACTTTAGTTTACACAATTAAAATTAAAAGTGATCTAAAAAAGATCTTAATATCACTAGCTATACCTACTTAACATAAACTCATGCATTTTCTATATAATGAGACAAAATGTTCTTGAGGGTCTTCTTACCTTCAATGTTTGGTCAATTTTGACAGTGAAGAAGCCTTGGAAGCATGCAAACGGCGAGTTGAAATAATAGCAAATACTCTAGATTTGGAAGGATTTTCACGCATCGATGCCTTTGTTAATGTACATACTGGGGAGGTAAATCTTCTTGTTTTTACACCAATCTGTTTGCTTCAAAGCTCATCACTTGAACTGATACACCATACCATTTACCTCACCAAAAGTAAATGGAACAGTATTCTCTTTTTAGTTCTTTTTGGGCTTACGCATGTATGTTTGTCGTTCCAATGCCTACCTAACCATTCTATTGACAGGTCATGGTGATAGAGGTGAATACCGTGCCAGGTATGACTCCATCTACTGTCCTGATTCATCAGGTAACGTATCGAATCATTGCAAATGTTACATTACCGATTGGCAATTGGCATTCATCTTCTTTTGGTCTCAGGCACTGACCGAACGACCGCCTATCCATCCGCGAGAATTTTTTCGCACCGTTCTTAACTTTGCTCTTAAGAGATCCAACTAAATCCCTCCGCACCGAAATGTGTTCCAGCAGTGCTATCAAATTTCTCAATCTGTCGTGCTTGTTACAGGTCAATTTCTGGGTGTCGGTGTTGTATTTTGGAATCATGACGCAAATGTTGTGTTGTTTCCTATGGAATGTGTTATGTTAGGGGTTGATTTGTAAAAAAAACCCACAATAAACAATAAACAATAAACAATGGGGTTGATAATCAAAATTTACCAATTTTGAGAAAATAATATTATCATTTGAATTCTTAAGAAAAAAAAGAGTATTCTCAGATTTTTTCCCCCCTTAAATAATCCTTTAGGATTTTTATAATGTTATATATATTTTAATGGTTTTTTGGTAAAGACTAATTTTTAGATAAATCTATATTTTTTTTGTTTGGAGTGTGATAAAATTATTATTATTTGTATAATCTTAAATGATTATTTTAAAATGTTATTACAAAGTCATCTTATAGAATTAAATTTTTTATTAGAATTCCAAATCAATATAAATTTTATTAGTTTTTCCTAATTAATTAAATTTTGATAAACTGGAGAAAAGGGCATTTTATGGTAAAATTATAAAACATTGATTTTTTCCAAATAAAAAATATGTTATTGTAAATATCTTTTATCTTCAGAATTAGTCATTTATATTTATTATTAATTTTCAGTTAAAATAAATCGTAAGATATTCGTTAATTTCTATATGTCTATATAAAGGAAGATTATGAAACAGCAAAATAAATCCAATTAATTAATCGCCGGCGAGCTACTTGAGGCGTTGCCGCCCCACTTCTCTCCTGACTTCGCCGCTCAACTTCAACGCCGGCGGTCAGGTGACTCGAACTAATTTCGCTGAGGGCCATTCAGCAGGGAACGTTACTTCCGGCGCTACACGAAACTAGCGCCGCCTCGAAGAAAGAACCCTAAACCGTTAGAAATTGCTTCGGCCCCCCTTTCCCCTGTGATGGCGCGGAGGGAAGAGAAGCGACGGTGCACAGAAGAACCTTGCATTGAGGATGTGCGCTGCCCTCGGCGGATGTATAATCTTATGGCACAGTTTCAGTTCATCGAAAAATTTGCTTTTTTGCTGCGAACTGGATGACCTTAACTGTTTCTTTTGATTTGCGCAGAAAGAGTATTAGGTTTAGCGCGTTCTCTGGCGAGGAGATAAGGAATTCAGCGGATTTGAGGCCTGTTCAGAATGGGTTACTTGATCTTCGCACGGTATCCTTTTTCTCCTGGAAAGCATGTTGTTTGGTCCTTTTAGTTCTACAATGTTCTTTATGTGGAGCTCATTTGCATTCCCATCTTTTTTATTATCATTGTTAAGCATGTTGAATTGTTAAATCATTCTGATTTTGTAGTGTGCCCCCAAACAATGCTGGAGTTTGTGCTACATGCCATGGCAGTTTTCTTTTTATTTTCTTTTTCATTTCCATATTCTCTTTTCATGGAAGAGAAAATTAAAAGAGAAAATTCATGAAGCAAATGCATCCCGAGACATTTTCCTGAGATAACGAATTGTGTTGTTTACTAGTGGCACAACTATTTTTTTTTTTTGTATTTCTATTCACCTGTATGAATATTAAGCCAATTGCAATGCTGGTAAGATTCTAACTCAACTAAGCAGCAAATGTTGATTGAAGGTACTTTGATGAGTGAGACATGTCGATTATTTTATTCTTTCAAACCTTAGTTTTAGAAGAACTTGTTGCACATTGGTGATATTGAGATGGTGTTAACCTGGTGTGGTTATGTTCATTGCCTTACTGATATTTTTTTTTATTTTTGTTGATGTGCACTATAGTTAGAAATTTATTTGTTTTTTTAAAGAATGCAGTTGAAGCTGTCTTGCTGCTTCACAGGTTCAAAATAACTTGTGCACTCGAAAGAATCCGGAGACATTAGGCGCTTCCACCCTGACTTCATTTCTGATTACGCGGAAAGATACCTTCTATGATCGAGCTGCATTCTCTCTAATGTGCTGCTACATGGGTGATGCTATGGATCATGTTGATTTGCCTGTACCAGCCATTATGAAGGCAAGATTCTTGCTTAAGCCCTAGTTTAGGATGCAACAACTACTTCACTATGACTGTCTCTAAAGTTCATTTTCTCAACCTCGGTTGGAAACATAGGGCTTTCTCGTTCAAACTTTAGTGTTTTCCTCTTCTTTTCCCCTTCTCGTTCAAACATAGGGATTACTTGTTCCAAATTGATTGCTTTGGCCTAGCTTTTCCAATTAATTTTATTAATATGCTGGTGTTTTGTTAACATATTTCTTTGTTCTTTGCAGCCTGTTGAACTATGGACTGGGAAGCAACTTTTCAGTGTTCTTTTGCGTCCTAATGAACACACAAAGGAATTTGTTAATCTTATAGTCAAAGAGAAAATATATACAAAATGTGAGACCATGTGTCCTAGCGATGGATATGTATATTTCTGTAACAGTGAGCTTATAAGTGGGCAACTAGGGAAGGCGACTCTAGGTGAGCAACTGTAAACTTCCTCTTTTAAGGAGAAATGATTTATTGTACTCTTTTATGGTTGACAAGGATCCAGTTCTTAGTTTGACTTACGTAACACTTTTGTGTTTTCTAGAATCCTGAAAGAAGCCAGTCAAAGAAATCAAATATAGTCATAATCGAACAGAACTTATTCTTCTTTCTCATATTCTCTGAAGATACTTCTATGATAACAAGATAGTTTTACTACTCTAATCTGTCATGTGTTGCTAAGTGTAGTGTCTAGACTAAGCCTTGATGCATTGTGCTGTTAGGTCTGCAAAAGGGTGTGCCAATTTGGTATGAAGCAAGAGTCTATTCTAGTTCTTTCTAGGATTATATTATCGATACAGTTTTCATTAGTGGAATATTTATTATTGAAGAAATAGCTACCTTGGCTGCTTTACAAAGTTTATGTATTATGATCGAACTGTCTTCCAACTTCTATATGACAATACTTATGTTCTTTTTTCAAGGCAATGGTAACAAGGATGGCCTATTCTCTGTTCTCCTAAGAGACTACAATTCTCATGCTGCTGCAAGTTGTAAGAATCGATTGGCTAAGCTAAGGTAATATATTCTTTTCCCTTGTGTCATTCAAGTTATACGCACTCTTTCCCATCTAACTACAATTATTTGGAGGATAATGATGTGATAGATAAAATGGAATCATTGGGAGAAAATCAACTCGCATCTTCTGTAAACTAATATTCTTATTATCGTATCTAGTTTCTCACAACCTCACAATTGTAATCAGCTTTGATGTATAACTCATGTTGCCATTGTCAATTTCTTCGTCACCGGGAATTGATACATATACAATAGCTAAGGAAAAAGATACACAATATAAGAAAACAGAACAAAATTTAAGAAATATAAAGTGATATGGAATGACACAAAGAGAGTTACGAGAGTGATTGCATCTATGATAGAAATTCCATAAATAACTAATAATGGTATTATAGAGATCCAAACGATCCTCAAGTAATTCATAGTTTGCTGAATGTATGGTCAAATTAAGCCGCATCAATCTTCTCTCTGAGGAAATAAGTTTCATTCTAAACATATTTAGTTTTGTCGTGCAATAATTCTGACTGATTCCTTATCAAAATTGAACTTCATAATTTCCTTCATGATTTTGAGATGCATTATGCAACTCTAATTTTACTCATTTTGTTCAACTATCTATATTGCTGCATTCAGTGCCAGGTGGCTATGGAACCATGGATTTTCAATTGGCATTAATGATGTTCATCAGGTGATGTATTGAATCTGAGAACGACAAAAATGTCCATAGACAATGAAAATGTTGCATTACTGTTTGGCAATTGGCATTGATTTTCTTTTTGGTTCTATTCTCAGCTACTGGCGGAGCAACCATCTCTGTCCTCGAGAATTTTTTCGCAGGGTGGTTCCTAACTTTGCTCTTAGGAGATGTAACTAAATCCTGCGTGCCGCATGTGGAAATGTGTTCTAGTAGTGTTATCAAATTTCTCAAATGTATATTTGTCATGGTTGTTTGAGGTCAATCTCTCAGTGTCGATGTTGTATTTATTGTTTGGTAATGCATTTACTTGCCATTTTGGGATTATGATGGGAATGTTTGTTGTCAAATGTGTAAATATGAGGGGTTTATTTGTCAGTAACCTACAATAAGCAATATGATTAAAGGAAGTAATTGTAGTTGTTTATTCCCGGTTCTAACTATTTTGAAGCTCAAAATTCACAAATTTTGAGAAAACAATAATAATATTTGAATTCTTAAGATTTTTTTAACCTTAAATAGATCTTTTAGTGTTTTTTTTAATGTTATGTATATTTAGATGGTTTACAAGGATGGACAAAATAAGAAATGAGAGTATTAGAGAGAAAGTCGGAGTAACATCTATTGAGGGAAAACTTCGAG
>JBBUKS010174046.1:0-23964 GCA_038050645.1 Hedychium gardnerianum
CCATAACCACACAACTATAACTACACCTATTCAAACATTTATAGGTGATTTAACCAATAACATTTCAAGTTATTTATGAATTGTATCATGAAACCAACTTCATAATTTCCATCTCAACTCAATAATCAAACAATACTAAATTACCACAACCAAATCCACCCCTAACATCAATATAAATATATAAACAAAGCTAGTTTAAATTCCTAACAAACAGAAATTCGCAGCTAAGTTAGTTTACCTGCTGTGATGGTGGCTGGCTCAGATCAACAGATGATCGACAGCTCTTGAATTGGCCGGCACATATGGTAATTTGAGCAGAGGTGGCTGGAGCTAGAACAAAGGCAACATTGGCCGGATCTAAACTTCAACAAAGGTCGGAGCTGGTCAGAAAGAAATAGAAACAAAGGGTTTTCAGATCAATCCCAAAATTAGCCGAAAAACCTAATTTACAATATATATCATCATAGAAAGAAAAAGACGCAGGCTTAATACCGCCACCGATAGTGCTCTAGAGGAGCGATGGCCGCCACTCGTTGGTGGTAGAGGAGTTGGCGACGGTGGGGGAAAAGAAAGGAGAATGCGGCGATGACCACAGTTGCGACCTGGCAGCGGCGGTGACCGCAGCTGCGACCTGGCAGCGGCGGTGACCGCAGCTGCGACCTGGCAGCGGTGGTGACTGCAGCTACGACCTGGCAGCGGCGGTGGCTATGTCTAGTAGCGGCGGTGGTTGAGTCTGCGGCCTGGTAGTGGCAGCTGCAGTGGTGGCCACGTCCGGAGAAAGGCCGCGACACCTGGCCAGCGACGATGGGCGGCGACGATTGCGATGCGCAAGTGAGGAGCAGAGAAAATGGCTCGGAGGTAGCTGTAGGAAAAAATGTCGAGTGTTGAGAGGATACCTTAGGTTAAATAATTAAACTTAATATTTAATTAACTTAGCTTTAGGATTTAATAAATTCAACTTACGGTTTTATAATTACAACTTAGATTAATTTAATTCCAACCTTAGCTTTAATAAAATCAATCAACTCCCGTTTAATTGATATTTCGAATAGGCTTTTTCAAAAGTTTATTATTTATACCCCGTAAACTTCTTCAATTAGCTCCAATTAAATTCAGAAAAATCTTCAAAAATTTTTAATAAATTTCATAAATTTTATTCCCCTGTTAACACATTATTTTATTGTTTTAAATTATCGTATTTAACATATATTGTAGACTTGAAAAAAAATTGTAGTTGAGGGGTTAAGTGTGTAAATCCTGAAATTGGATTCATCATTCGATTGCTGGAACCCAACAATCAACTAATGAGCTAAACCCTAAACGGGGGAAAGGGTTTAACACATCAATCGATTGCTATGGCATAGTAATCAATTGCTAAGCTAAATCCTGAATCAGGGTTTTGCATAGTTACCCTAACAATCAATTGATTGGTTCGATTGAATAACATTAATCGATTGCTAGGTTCTAGCAATCGACTTGTAGTTCATTTCTATCGAACATAATTCTCTCAACACAATTGGTCAATCTGACTAGTGGCTAGCAGTCAATTGAGGATTTGCGGCAATTGATTGCTATTTAAAAATTAGGATGATATCATTCACGGATCATAAGTCAATGACCATTCAACGGCCGAGTCAATAATCAAATTTCTATTTAAAAGGGAGTTTAAAAGGGTTACAAACTAGCCTGATTAAAGATTATTTAAAAGAGAGTTTCAATTGGCTTTTAGACAACACTCTTGACAACATTTCTCCTATTCATCTCAAGTGTTCAAGCATTCAACTCTCAGTATTCTCAAGTGAAAAAAAGAACTCTTTGCTTAAGATTTTCATTCTTGTCTCTTCCATTTTTCTACTTATTTGTAATCACTACAATACTACTGTAAGAGATTTCTCTATCTCTAGATTTGGTTCGAGAATGAGAAAATTTATTAGTGGTGATAGAACGTTAGGTTTAGCTTTGGATGTAGCATCCCTAGGGGGATGTGAACCAAGTAAACCAACTATATTAGCGTTGTTTGTGCTTGTTTCTACATGTCGAAGTCTTCCAATGTACAAATCTCAAAGTTGACGCGAATTAGAGCTATTCACCTCCTCTAGCTTACACAGGTCCTAACAAGTGGTATCAGAGCGTGGCTGCCCCGATGGATTAACAACCAAAGGAGCAAAAGTTCAATGGTGATGCAAGTGAGTTATAGCACTGCACGTCCTCCATTCTTCAACGGAAATAACTTCCCTTACTAGAGGAGCGATATGGAGTACTACCTGATGACCAACATGGATATATGGTTCATGGTGACCAAGGGATTCGCACCTCCTACCATAGAAGATGTCAAAATGATAGAATATGGAAGATGGACCGCTAAACAAAGGAAAGTAGTACAGTCCAATGCGAAGGCAACGATGACTCTTCAGTGCAGACTTGCTGCGGAACAACTAAACAATGTTGGTCCATTTCGAAGTGCCAAGGAGTTGCGAGACAAGCTCATTGAACTGAATGAAGGCACGAAAGACTCAAGAATTGCCAAGAGGGACTCCTCATAAACCAAAGGAGAAAGGTATGTCATTAGTTGCAAGTGAAAAAAGCAAGAAGAAATGCAAGGAGAAGAAGGAAGAGTCTTATTCCAAACAAGGAAGTGACAATGACGAGGAGCTATCATCTAGCGAGATGACTAACTTCATTCGAAAAATGATAAGAGGCTGTTGAAAGTATAATAAGAAGGATATCAAGAAAATCTTAAACTAAAATAAGAGAACGGGTAAAAGTCTCTAATAAGATCAAAATCAAATTTTGATATGATTTATTTTGAGTGCAACAGGAAAAGGCATTACAAGGTTGATTACTCGGAGCTGAAAAAGCAAGAGGACAAGCCAAAGAAGAAGAAGGTCTTGAAGTTTACATGAGATGATTCATCTTCCAACTCACCATAAGATGAAAATAAAGGGAAGAACACTAGGCACTTGGCACTAATGACCTTGAACGACGTCGGGAGCAACACAAGCGAAGAGGATGGAGAATCCTCAAGTGAGTCATTATCTAGTGATGACGAAATAACCTCTCTAAAGTTCAATCAATATAAATTATACCATTGCATGTTTAACGAATGCTTTATCTAAATCAAAATGTAGAGTTTACAAAGTAAATTGAAATCACTTAAAAATGAAACTATGTCATGTTCTACTTTGCATGTATCAAGAAAATGTCTCTATTCAAATCGATGAGCTAAAACAAGAAATACATCTCTGACATTACAAGTAAAAGATCTAAAAAGTACATTAAAAAAGTTTGTAGCCAAGTTGGCTTATCGAGAGCAGTCGACTAGGAGTCCTCCAAATCTATTATTGCTATAGGGACTATTAGAAGTTGGTGGAACAACAAGTCTGCCAGTTAACCAAGTGGTTAAATGACAGCTATAAAAGGAGCATGAGCTCATACTTGTGATAAATTAAGAGCTTCTTGAGATCCTTTTTGTTGTAATCTTTTTCAAATATAAGAGATTTCTCCATCTGAAACTTCACTGGGAAGGAGAAAGATCAATCCCATATTCGAGACTAAGTCATAGACGTAGCAACTCATAGAGGTTATATATTCTAAGTTATGATATAGAGAATACAAACTATTCACCCCCTCTAACACGATCATCGCCTTTTTCTTTTTCGTTTAAAGGAAATTCTTTTGATGTTTGAGTATTATGCAACTTAATTTTCAAAACATATCAAAGAAAAACGCATAAACATGAGGCAAAACAAATCTCAAAGAGTATTTAAACCCCATTAAAGAAACAAGAGAAGAAAAAAAAGCTAAATTTAAAAAGAATGAACTATTAACATTTCAAAGGTACAGGTAGATTACAGTGGCACTTAATAGGCCATAGAGATACAACTCTTGGTAGTAATAAAACTTCCATCTACTCTCAATCGATCAAACTAGATCCATATCGATTCCCGGTGAGCTCTTCATAATCCTCGAACACATTCAGGGAGCCACACAGGCAGTTAAAGAATGTGTCGATAAACCATATCTATCTGAGCATGCCACGCAACTTCAAAATAAAAGCAAAACAAACATAAACCTAAAAGCAGAAAATGAGGAATCTCTCAGATGCTCCCAAACTGTAGTTCGCATCGCAATCTGCCAACCATTAGGGAACATTGTTAATAACAGGATGACACTACAACACTTTCAACCCTGATGCCGTGGTTCAAGCAGCCGACCGATCCCAAATACGACGGCGGGAGACAAAATACACTCACCAATGAGATGTACATACACATGGTCCCTAATGATACGCATATGCCACCCAGGATGGCCAAGAATTAGCTCTATTGGTATCCTCGATGAGCCAGCTCATTATGTGTCCGCCAAAGCAAGCTTCCTACACAGTGGATAGGCTATGAAATCACCAACGATGTAGTTTAGTCATGGTACAGAAGTTCCATTTTTCGAATATCTTCCAAAAGATGGAAGTTGCTGAAACGACCGAGAAAACTCTGGCCTAAAGCGCTTCTGCGGAACCGTAGATAGTGACCTAACATGAAAATGAAATTAAAAAAAGGGTGAGAAAGTTAATAGTTGAAAATATGGTCTTATAATATAACAATCCAAGAAGTAGCACTGAAACATAAAAGAAAGAATTTTTACTGGTTTTACTACGAGAAGCATCAGTAGTAGCAGAACTTAGTTTTTTCGAGTTTAAACATACTTGATATAATATTTAATATATTTGAACATTATATTGTTATATAAGAAGGAAGATTTGGCGCAATGGTAAAATTGTTGCCGTATGACGTGATGGTGGTCACGGATTGGAGTCGTGGACACAGCCTCATGTAATGCAAGACAAGGTTGTGTACAATAAACCCTTCTCCCAAACCCCACATTCGTGGAGCTTCGTGCACCTAATTGTCCTTTATTATATTGTTATACAAGTATTGTTTATGCTATTACTAAAACTGGTTTGGGTTTGATTCTTCCAGGTTTTGTAACAAACCAAAAAACAAGACTGAAACTTGTATTTGAAGACAAAAAAACTCCGAAAAACCAAAACCGAAAATTCTGAATTTTTTTTGCGGAATCTAGTATGCAAGTTTTTCTGACCACCTCTAACAAGTCCTAATTACCCCCCTCCCCCGCACTGCTCATCATCTCATTGCTTATGTAGAATCGCCATATCGAACCTTCAACTACACTTTTAATTCATCAACAATCATAATTGAAGCAACTATTGAGGAATCTATTTTAACACTCGTTGTCTCCCTTCGTCCAAACTGGGATTAAGAAAGTCGCTGGTTGCTATCACCACTTGCCAATGACAGCCGAGACATACTATCTACCCTACTGTGAGACAAGACTGGACCAACGAATTGCATCAATGGCAACAACTATGCCTATACCGGACGAACCCACCTCAGAGTTGCAACACCACCTTCCCCTTGCATAAAAAGGCTGCTTCTTCAATGAGCCACCGGATGATTATTTGCTCTTTGCAAGAACGACATCAAGCTTGCTTCATTAACAATCAAGATGATCGTCTTTCATTGCTAGGGTCATCCACATAACAATGTATTCATTTTCCAACTAATGTCTCTTCACCTTATCCCACAAGGTTGTAACTCTATCGCCACCTTCCTTTGCTGGAGATAGGTGTAAATGAGTTAGCATCTTTTTGGGAACCACACGCATCTTAGGCCACTCAAGACGTTAGCCTTCACAGTAGCAGCATGTGCCATATCTACTTTCTAATCTCACGGATGTAATGTAATTGGCTGTATCGCTAGGTGGAGTTATATATGAACTACTTAAACTGCCTTTTAGACTTTTGACTGAGACTATACCACTAGTTCCTATGGACTTTGTCTACGGAACACCTACACAAACCATTCCCATAATGAAATAAACCCAACCCTAATATCTTATGAGAATTTTCAATAACTAAAGTATAAAAAAAACAAATCTAGAAACTCCAACATAAAATATTATTCACACCTTGGCGAACTAGATACTTTACGAGTGAATTGACCAAGCATGGACTTCAACATACCAAGGGCTTCCTCAGCAGCCTGTAGGAAAGATGCAATCTTAAGATTGGAAACACAAATGTACTGCAATGAAAAAAAAAACAAGAGTATTATCTCATGCAAACACCTGCCCATACTAGCAAATTAGTCCATATTAATACATACCAAGAAGCAAATCTTCCATGGTTATGATAGGAGACCCTATCCCCCACTCGCCAGTCCATGTCAACAACTTAAAAGAGTATTATGTATGTTATCCATATACATACCAAAACTAATCCCACATAACCTAAACATGATTAGAGTGATAAGGCTGAGTTCTTAAACAAGAGACTAGTTTTATCTAAACAATCAGTTGAACAAGAACTAGAAAGGTCGAATGCTACCAACTAATAGAAGGTTGGCAATTAGGATTATGTTTAATCAGACTCAACCAAACAAAATTGAGCAACCCTGACAAAATCATCAACTCTGTCTAATTATGTAAATAACATAAATTTTCTTAGATGTACTAGTAAACAACAGTAGTTATAAGCAGACACTCGTCGTCATTAAGCTAATAGCACGATAAGTGGTGAAGAAACGAAGCATTGAACCAATTGATCCTTGGTAGAGCAAGATACTGTTATCCAAGTAATGTGTGTGTTACCGTTTTGCAGTAATATTTCAACCTCGGCAATATCATCAAGTTGTGCAGTTTCATCCTATGTGACGTTCCGTTCTTTATATCACAATGCATGGGATGAAGAAAAAGCAAGTATAATACCTGGATCTTAGCTTCATGCCAAGTAGTTCCAACTCCTCTTCCCAATATCTGACCTGCTATTTCTACCTGAAACAAGTGATCACATTTGAACTCAAACACACTTGTTTCTGAAACATACAGATTTTGAAAATAAATGTCACCATTCAAGCTATTTGAAATTCGTAACAAAATAACTGAGATAGTTCACATAGGAACCAACTTTTACAATAAAGACATCTTTTACTGTATACCCTGAAGATTTGGGTCCAGTCTATCACAGATCTGATAGATATTGTTCTTCCTAGCTACCAAGACCCCAGAAAAAGAATAATTTTGGTCGATCCCATATTAATAATTTAATGCATGAACTCATAAAGGATGTATCCCAAAACCATAACAATTAGAAGACTATGGATTCAGAAGAGGTTTAACTAGCAATTTATGAGTTTAATAGCCTCAGACAAATAAAATGGTTCACATTCCCAGTCATACCTTGCCAATACTATGCAACCTCAGAAATGATATCCAGCAGGAGATCAGACTTAATTTCATGTTTCGTAAATTAAAAAAAAAAAAAGGCAGCCTAATGCACACGAAGCTCCCGCCAATGGGGATCCTGGGTTAGGGTCTATTTTATGCAGCCTTACGTTGCTTTGCAAGAGGATGTTTCTAAAACTCAAAGTCGTAACCACCAAGTCACACGTTGCATCAAGGCTCCCCTTCTTCATGTTTTGTAAATTATTTTCTAGAAATTTCTCAAATAACAGCCAAAATACCAGGGGGAACCAGCCAAAACTTGACTTCCAGAAAGACATCCGAAGAAACAAGCCAGTAGAAAGTCAGTCTCACCTTATCTTCTAGCTCTCATTGAACCACAAAAAGAGCGGAAAGGGATTGAAGAAGGGACAAAGATAATGAACGAACAGAGATAAAGTGAGTATTTACTATGTGATTTGCAGTTGGCATAAGATGGTAGTCATAATGACAATGCAGATGAATAATTAATCCATTACATATTTTCCTCAGACTAGCATATAAAGTATGAAGTTAAAGATTGGAGAATCACCTGTGCCGAGACTTCCCCTTTATTAACAGCACCATTTGAAGGTAGAGATTCATCTTTAAAAACAAGGCTAAAACCTTCCATAACACACTGAACAAAGAGATCAACGAAATATATGAGAGGAAAAATAGGAATACCCAGAGAAATACCATCAAAAGTGGTGATACATACTAGTTCTTTTAGGGAAGTGACAGAAGATGGTCGTTGTGTACCCAGTGATCTCTGATCCATCGTACGAGAATCTTCTGAAGTACTTTCTACCGGCAAAACATCATTTCTGGGGCACGACAGAAAGCCAAAAGAACCTGAATCATTTATAACACCATTTTCTTTGCTTTCTGAGAATTTATATATATCTCCTTGTGCTATATTAGGGCCAGTCGACAAGTATTTCTCTGGAACAAAAAATACTGATGTCATTACGTGCACAGAAAGTATTCTTTAACATACGAAAACTGCAAAAGAGTAAAATGGAAAAGATGTGTAAATAATTTCAGAAACAATTTGTGTGACTTAACCAACTTCTACCAGAGCATAGGTTAGAGAATAAATCAACAATAAAAGGAAATCACATTAACAAATAAAATTTCAAAAGGCTAATAAAATTCACTCTAAAATGGCTGGCTTCATGAAAAGGGAACAAAAAGAAGGAAACAACAGATACTGATAGATATATCTATTTGGATTTGAAGGTATTATGATCTGGAAAGAAATCAGTAAATTGAATGCCTTTGTTCATTAACACTAAGTTTGATTTTAATAATTGCAATAGTGGAAAAGATGTACCAGCCAAATGTCTAAGGGATATCTCAGCAGCTCGGTGTAGAGCTTCCTTCCTTGTTTTTCCAACCGCATCGCCTAACTTTTCCCCAACAAACCAAACCTGGAAAGAAAATGAACACACATTATTTCCATCTCGAGATATTTAGGAAAAAAGCAAAGAGTCGTCAGTAAAATCCTTCAGTCATAAATGCATATTATACAAATCAATTCTCTCTTCAACCAAATTGGCAACAATGGCGAAATTGATCTTAGGCTACCATTGGTGGTTGTACATATCAACTGCCATCACTAATTCACATGTGAAGGCAAACTGTTATCCGAAAAGAGATAAAACCAAGGCCTAATAGAGGCAAGATTATATGGGAACAATACCCCTACTAGAAGATAATATCACCAAAATCAATTTCCTAAATCTTCAGGTAGGAGTCATGCTAACAAATGCATAATAAAAGATCAAATGGAACAACTTGCCCCTACTAGAAGATAAAAGAGCACCAAAATAGATGTCCTGAATCTTCATGTGGATCATGCCAAATGGAATTAGTGCAAGACGATATGAATGAAAAGAAAAGAAAAAAAGCATTTGGATATCAAAAACAACATTGTTGACCACATTCTCAATACCTCAATAGCGAACTGCAGTTCTGTCGTATCACAAAGGGTGGTCCGAAACTCCATCTATACAAATGTAGGGAAATAATAGTTAACCTTGATATCAAAATTTACCATTACATTATCTTCTTTTCAACACATTGAATATTAAAATAAGAAGGTACTTAGGTCACTCAGAAACACCTTATTTCCACATTTTGTTGCTATTTCTTGTAAAACTCTAGCAGGAGATTCCGCTTGCTCTATGGTAGCTTGTCTGTGCTCGAATTGGGAATCCTTGTGACTTGAAGTATTTTGTCCCACGGGCATCTCCTCACCTTCAATATTGCAAGTTTGATTAACACAGCATGGCCAATTAATTCCAAGAAGAATCTCGCCAACTTGGCTATCATACAGAAGCAGGAAAGACTACAAACAAAATGATCTTTGGGAAGGAGAGCAAACTTTGACAGTCAAACAATTTCAGCTACAAAAACAACAAGAGCTATGATAAAGTTCATTGGATAACCACTTATCCTAAAAGTTTGATCTACTAGGAGAGTAATACAGTGTAAAATTTGGGGACAAATTTTATGATTTTCCTTTAGAATTTTGTTTTAAACTTCTGTAATTTAATTGAGTTTTAACAATTGTTTAAATGTTGAGTTTTAATAGTTATTTTAAATGTTTATATATGTTTAGATTCAAAAAGTATTAGAGATTTGTTGGAATAAGCTAGGATATTATTTTACAAAGAATTAGTATTATGGTCACTTTATAAAAAGGGTTAAGATCTCATAAAATTGAGCATTCTTTCATTTTCATAATATTTTCCTTTTTGTTGAGTCAAAAGTTAAGTAGTATTAGAGCAAAATTTATTTGGGGTTCAATACTTATCCTTGAATCTCATTCTTTCACCCCCTTCGTTTTTACACCTTTGCCTTTCAACATTCCAATGCTACCAACTCGTTCATCAAGTCCTCAGCACCTATGCGAAAAGATCTTTCTTCTCACATGGTCGCCCCAACCTCATCGTGACTTTCTTCTAGCACTACCAATCAGCAAAAACGCTTGTTGCCCACATGCTTCACTGTCCACTAACAGCCTACAACCAACCAGTGTCGGTGAATACACATGCTCTCATAGTGAGTTTTCTTGGTGGGCACACAATCCAAGCTATAGAACAACTCAACCATGCGATGAGGCCATTGCATGCATCGCTTGCAACCATGGAAGGAGGTCTGCTATTCAAAGCTTTGAAAGCCCCATCTTTGATGCTATTTGACCTGCGCAAAGCTTCCTCACCAGCACACAATTTCCACAATCACCATCCACCCACCCACAATCTTGCAATTGCTCAGGTTGGTGGCCTTTGTAGTAGTGATCTCACCACCCAACAACACTTTGACTCACTTTGTCATCACCATCAGACCAAAGTTAAGCACCTCTAGCCCATTCCTTCTGCTCAAGCAATCTCATGATGCAGTCATAATAAAGGCAAGGTATTGTACACATCATGTCTAGGATAGATAAAGGTTAGATATCTGGTTCAAAATTGAGTTAATCCAATTTGATTTTAAAAAAAAAAGCAATATGTAGGGAAAAAAAGTTGAGGGCCTTTTTTACTGGAATTGTTGTATGGGATCTACTCCAATTCAAATTCTAGGCAGCCAGTGCAAGAAAGACGGAATCGTCATCACATGATTGATGAAGATTTAAAAATATTGTCACATCTTCAACATTACGTTGGTTTGCAACTCGGTATAATTTCTTACTATTTGTGAATTGCTTTTATTTATTAAGTTGATAATTTAATTTTCTATATTTAATGGACCATCAAAGTAACTTTGAGGAATACCACCCTTTATACACATATAGCTGCATGGATTATAGAAATCCTACCCGCTATCACTTCATCTTATGTGCAAAGAAAACTCAAATCACATTACTAAAAATAATAATTGTTATAAGCCTAGACATAATAGAACAAAAGCCTTTTTTTACTTGATTAGTTAATTGAAATAAGACATTGCTTTACTATCAATGCATGACCTCTATTGAATGAGTATTATTCACACTACTGGATCCATTAGAAAATATTGGCGATGTGCTAGGCCATTAGCAATCGGTAAGGACAAGAAGCCATCAAACATTGGTATGAAAATGAAACGTGAACTAAAAGAAGGATAAATTCCTCCGTACTTTGATGATCAACTATATAATGAATTTATAAAGATACAAAGATTATACTTAAGTGTAGCAAAATACCAATCACAATTTATAAATTTATGTAATCACTGTGATATTACAAAAGAGCCTAGTTTTACTTAGTTTGACTGTTAAATTCATTAATGGACTTAGACTAGAAATATAAAGGAATACAACTTATTTTCATTTACTTCAGTAGAGGATCTCAATTATAAAGCCAAAAGGATTTAATGTAATCTTGATCTTAAGAACATTTTTGGAGAGATTATTAAACATCTAACATCACAAATCAAAAACACACAATTTCAAACTTGATAGTGAAGTAGATTATTAAAAGGTAACAACACCCAAAGCTCCCACCCAAACTAAAATTCGTGATCCTATAATTGAAACCTTATAAACTCCTTTATTGACTTCATCATATATTTCACCTTAAAGGACACTGTTAATGACCTAACCATAGAGGATTCCTTTGCTGACTTGACCTTAAAGATGCACCCCAATGACACTAAAATCTTAGAAGATCTCCCTAATGATTTGACTTTGAAGAACTCCCCTAATGTATTGATTTTAAAATAAATCACTCTCCTCTTCTTCATATGTCTTAAAAAAAACATACACTTAGAAGGTAAAAAAACCACTTACAATACTCAAAGAACCTCTCATTAATTTTTCCCTTTAGAAAAGGAAAAACCTTTAATTGAACCTCCACACTTAAACGAAAAAGATACACTAACGACCGACTATCATTAAGCACCGCTCAACATGCTATCAAAACCTTTATCCCAATCAATGACACTATCTATCATAAGATTAATGACCTTTTTATCTTAACACCTAAAGATCCTGGCAATCCTTTTCTCAAGTCTTCCCAGGACACCCCTAGTGACACTTTACCCAATTTGCCAAATGAGAACTCTATAATCCTTTATACTAGTGTTCTCAAGAGCCTATTAATAATCCCCTACTTAAGCCTCCTAAAGAGCCCCAAAAAATCATATACAATGAGTCTTCTAAAGATCTAATTGTCCTTCCCATAGTCTTTCTAAAGATTCTTTTGAAGACCATTCACATAAACCTTCTAGAGTCCCTTATTATCCTTTACTTGAGACTCCAAAAGAGAAATCATGCAAAGAAGGGGATTCTTATCAGTACAAATGGTATTTCAAACTTAGGACGAGCATGAAGAAATTAACAATACTTTTTTATCTATTGAATTGTTTTGCCGGATTGATTACTCAAGATCTTTGGTTTTCACTTGGACTTGATGAAAATAATTGAACTGCTTCTTATAGATTTGCTTAGAATGATTCTAATTTAGTTCATGGCCTATTAGAACCAAAAGGTGCTCTATTGGAAGCCTTGCTAATAAAAGGATGGACAAAAAGATTGCAATCGGTTTGATAATGATCGAGTAACATTACTTCTTCGATCCAACTATCATCAAAGGTCTAAAAAAACTAAACATATTAAAGAAACTTTCCACATTAATCAGAGTTTAGGCCGACAATTATAACGCTGCCTTAAGAACAATAAACTAAATTAAAAGAATAAAATAAGGAATAAAAAATAGAATCTCTATGAATAATTCACATCTACAAGTATACATTATATTAACTTTTAATTTAAATCTTGTCGTCATATTAATTTGGTTCCTTTGTCTACCTCTATCTACCAAACTAAGAGTTCTAGGTTGTGCTTGGTTTAGAAAAAAAATCAATTTTTATTCTCAATTTCTAGAAAATAATTTACAAGTGAAAATTTATATCAATTTGTAAATTAATTTTCTCACCAAAAAAAATGAGGGATAGTTTGATTTAAAAATTTTATTTATTTTATAAAATATTTTATAGAAGCTAAAAAAATTCTAAACCAAACAGTCTTATTGGTCCAATAGAAAAACTCATGTCACTATTAGGATAAGTACTGAGTTAAGTAATAATTATTAGCAAATATATGTTTTAGGATATGCTTATGCATTCATTACCCTTAAAATTCCCTTAAATGCTACCAAAGCATTAGCATTCATTATTATTATTACTGTAGAAGAGTTAATTCTAATGTATGTTTATTTAATTTAACAACTTATTTAACGTTAGTCAATTTTCAAACTAGAGTATGTTAAATTATTGAGCAACATTCGAGCCTCCATCTTTACAAGTTGACTTTGTCACAAGGGACCTACAAATAATATCTCTAACTTTAGAAGAGAGGTAGTGTTTCCTGACTCATTAGAAGAGATGACCAAAAAGAAAGAAACAAAGCAAAGATGAAGATCTACTAGTTTCTCACACATTGGAGAAGCAGCCCAAGAAAGGATAAATATAAAATAATGCTTAGCAAACTTTGTGAGACAATCATTGTTAATACTTCGAAAAAACAATCAACGACAAAGCCAACAATTGACATGGAGTCAAATTCTCCTTGCTTGAGGAGAAAAAACTAGGGTTTCATCTAAAATTTTGAGTTTTAGTTTTTTTAAGATTTTAGTGAGGTTTAATATTAGATGTTTAAATTTTAAAAAGAAAGATTTGTTAGAGATATGGTCGTTGTTTTAATAAAAAACAATGGTCTTGTAATCACTTTAAAGAGGTTAAAATCCCATGAAATTGATTATCTTTCACTTTAATAATATCTTCTTATTCGATGAGTCAGACTTTAAATTTTTGACAGGATGATTCTTTTGTGTTGCAGTAGAAATGGACCAATTTATATAATTATATTGCAGCACTTCCTCTTCATGTATGGGTGCTATTCAATCCCTAACCTCCTGCTTTAATACCATGCTAAAGCACTTCCTCTTCATGCATGGGTGGTTTTCAAACCCTCACCTCCTGCTTTGATACCATGCTAAAGTTGATTGGCAATTCACTTATCTAAGCTTTTGGGATAAGTGGTTTAATGTATTTCCAGCAAATGGATTTCTATGATGTCCATCACCACTCATATGGAAGAAAAATTGCTCAATCAATTAACAGAAATTAAAGTAAGACTTTTTTTTATAGAGACAAATGAATATGCGGGATAGGCAAGGAACATGCAAAATAATACATAAAAGAAAAGGGCATAATGTCCAAAGACCAAGTATGGTTGCATCATTAGTAAACAGAACAGATTCACAAATTCAGATGGCTTCAAGTGGCATGTATCTTGACTGGCATAATAGGCTCATCCACCAAAAAAGACTAAACTAGACTGTTTGGTCAGAACTGACTGCCATATAAAATGTATCCGTCAGGACTTCGCACTAGGAATGAGAGAGACATGCTTGCATCGCTTAGCACATCTAGCTTTCAAATCCATGTGCCTATATTAGCATATCAGAGTAACAACCTGAACCCACCTCAACAAAGTTCTGAAATCATTCTTCCACATCCAACCTCAAAATGTTCACTGACATGGCCTAGCCTGTGCTTCCAAAATGGACAGGACAGCACAAGCTGCCCCTCCAAGAGAAGGTATTGAGCAATGGGAGATGACTAACTCACTGTGTTGGGAAAAAAATACTGTTTCAATGTATTGTCTCAAAAACAATTAAAGGTGGAAGATACATGAAGAACCTAAGTGGCTGAAAGGCTTAAGGTTACAACATTTCCCTTTTAATGTCAGCCCTACATCTATCACTACCCTTCCTTTGAACTCAACCATCCAATCTATACAACAACACGCCATACTAATTGAGTTTGGCTACGTAAATCTGATCTCACAAGTCAACATAGATCCATGCTTAATCAATCTACCATCACATGTTAGTATAAGAAAAGGCCTATACAAAACACTGAGTGCAAGAAAATACATGTCAATATATGATTAAAAAAAAAAGACTAGTCTGCTCCTGCAACATTGACAAACAAATTCAACTTAGACTATGGTTGAAAACACTTTCAAAATATACATTTACATAATCACATTTTGGGGGTGGTTTCTATGTTGCTCCAACTAATAGGGGCTGCTTTTTTCCTTCAAAATTATTTGGACGGGAAAGACAAGTCAGTATTCATGAATCAAAATTCACATCTAATGACTAATACTCACACATATTGGTCCATAGATAAGGCATGACAACGATACAGTAATTTCAAAAGCAAATACAAAAAATGGAAAAAAAATATTGAATAAGAACAGATAGGCATAACAAGAAGCAATACATTCTTAAAATTAAATTTTTTGATTTAAATTAGACAACCTTGTATGTCTAAATAAATACCCTTAACTCTTACACAGATAATTAACTCTAAGTAGAAAGTTGCAACAGGTAGAGAACCATCTGAAAAGATAAATCAACAAAAGTTGCAACAAGAAGAGCATTGTGAAGCTAAAAGTGCAGTAGTAGCATCAAATCATTTTTGTCAGAAATATAACAAGTCTTTCATGAATCAGAGAACTAACAATGCAATCTTCAATCAAGTGCAATACCTTGGAAGGAATTGAAGCTTGGCGAGTTATTTGAGCGCACTCGCTTGCCCCCATTGTGCAACTGAGTCATCAAAACAGTAAATATAAATGACTGAAGTGTACAGTTCAACACAACTTTTGCCAGGTCAAGACCACACTACCTGCATGGGAAACCTTCTAGGTTCAAGAAGAACTCTATCTGAAGGAACAGAGTTCTCTCCTCCTTGCATGAAAGATGGATGCCTAGATCGCTTCCTATATCTTGCAGGATCTGGGTCTCTGCTAAATTCTTTAGCCGTCCTTCTTTGTTGTCTTGTATTAATCTCTTCCTCTAATGGAAACCAATTTCCTTGTGGATGCGCAGGAGGAATTGAGACATTAAGTGGGGGGCTCAAGGGAAATGTAGTTGTCGGTTCTCTTGTATCTTGGCCATGTTGCAATATAAGAAGCCTTCTCCTTGTGTCTGGATCTAATTCGGATTCAGGTACTTCACCCTCTTCTCTGGCAGGAGAACCTTGGAAGCTAGCTTCTGGAAAGGTTAGTTGACCTACAGGCCTACCTACTGTAACAGGCTGCGCAACTTGATTATTTGGTAAAGGCACCATCATTTGCATAGCTCCCAAAGAAGTGGTGCCAAATGTAGGAATTCCGTGAGGTATAGAAGATACTGGCATTGGCACAAAGTTAGTAACCACTGGTTGAATAGCTTGAAGGCTGCAACTTGCTTCCTGAAAAATATTCAAGTTGACAACGTAACAATAACATCCGTTATGTATGAAATACTAGAAGTTCAAAACGAAAAGAGAAAAAAAAATAAACCTTCAATTTCCTCTCGGCCTCAGTGTCAGCTGTACCATCAAAGCCTAGCTGGTCTTTGTTTATATTCAATGTTGAACAATCATCCTAAACCAGAGGAAGAAAAACAAAAATAAAAGTGAAAAAAGGAAATATGAATCTTGACATTGCAAATTCATAACTGGGTTTAACCTCAGATATCAAGAAGTTGCCCACATCTGGAGCAACTGGAAAATCTCTCATTTCATCTTCATATGATGTTTCACCTATCCGTGGTAGTATACCCTCATCAAATTCCCTAAGAAAAATAAGGACTTGTCATGTCAAACAATAAATGAAGAAACAAATAGTATAATAGCTGGAAGCATAACAAGATCAACTTAGCGAAACACTTACTTGAAAAAGCCTCCTCTAACATTACATGCAACATTTCTTGCAACGCACAAAACTGGTATGGTGATATTTGTCTATGAAAGGTTGAATCACTTATTAATTCATAAAAAAAATGTTACAATTTATAAAACCACCTAGTCATTAGGGATTCGCCATACCTCTGCTTGAGGAGCATAATATGGGGCAAAAGCAGGAACAACATGAACTCGTGGTTGATCTTTTTCATCCCATACTTTCAGACGATCATCAATTACAAGTGCCATCTTTGGATGGCATATACCATCATGGAAGACATTAAGCAGTGACTTTCTTGAGCCTATGGTAAGATAATCAAATAACATCAATACATCGATCATACTAGGCCTTGGGAACAGAGAAAAATAACAGATACATGCTGAGATCCCTAAACAGTTGTTTGAGAGGTATTCTTGGTAGAGGAGATTGCAGATGATAGCGTACTAAAATAATATAGCATGTATTATACACTAACAAGATGTGTGTAGCATACCTGACTTCACACAAACTATGCGGTCAAGGAGTTTTGATGAGCTGATCAAATTAGACTCTGGATCCAAAAGCCTCCACATTTCCAAAGCATAATCTCGTTCAGCCATTGTACACACATAGACCTCAAAGCGCTTGCGGCCCTTTGCTGTTAGATAGCTCCTAAGATCTTCCCAAGCAGGCCTCAACCGTACAAGAACACTTGTATCTCTTATCTAAAACAGAATAGGCAAATTTGTGCTCTTAAATCAAACTGATATAATTGATGCAGAGAATCTAGGAGACTTTAAAATAAAATGATATAATGATTTCATTACCAAGCATAAATGGTGCTTATGGATCATGTTTAACTACTATCATTTATATAAATGTTTCAAAGTCTGGAAAGGGCTAAAGTAGAGAACGCACAATTGGATTTACATGGCAGTATAAGAAACATACCGATGGATTTACACGTGTCAGGATAATGTTTTTCTCTTGTAATCTTATTACAGGTCGTGTAATCAATTGATGACTATCAGACAACGGGGGAACCATCTCCGCTTGAACCTTATGAATCTTTCCATTCTCAGCAACCTGGTCATTTTCTGCATATTGTTTCAAGATAGATTTGTCTTCCTGGTAGCGTTGGATCTCAGTTACCATGCCAGCAATACGCTGAGGATCCGTCTCATTGTTTATTTTTCGTTGAAGTGCATCAATTCGATCCTCAAATGAGCGCATTGTATTAGCAACTAAAAGTGTTTCATCAAGATCAAACACAATACCAAGGCACCTTAGGTTCAACATTGTAAGAGAAGAATCATATAATCCTGATGGAAGAATAAATCCCCAGAAATAGGGTATTGGCATAGGAATTTTTTTCGAAGCCATAGCCACCAGGTGCAACTCTGCTTCACCAATTGGAACAACAGCAGTCTACAAGGACATAAAAACACAGAATAAACAAATATGAAATATTGCAATATAAACATTATTGATTCATTTGAATAGTTTCTTAAGTCTTCCTCTACTCTCCTCACAAGCATTTATCATAAGCGTGGCATGGAAAATTAAGCTATGGTCTCTAAATGTCTACTGATCAAAATAAATGAAAGCACAAACAAGTAATGTTTCATAGTTTTTCAGCATAACTGCCATAAAACATATGGACATGTTATGTAAGCATATGAAGTTTGAACAAGGATAAGTACATTCAAAAACACCTTGCTTACATATGAAGTTTACTTTGGAAAGCAACAGGTTCCTAAACAAATCTAAGAGGAAATTTACAGCCATCTAGGCCAGTACTTGTGTTTTTCTGCATTGGCAGAAGAACAAACAATATAGGGTTTTGAAATCAAGGAAAGATATCTGAAAATATATTTCCGAAATATAGCTTTTTATGTATAACCTTTTATATGTAGCGAAAAATAACATGGATTTATTCGCATGGAGTATCCAGCGAGAAGAAGATTGATGAGATTGCAAATTTTAACAAATTATTGCCTTAGGCAAGATAAGGAAATAAAAAATAATTTTAAAAAACCTCTTGAACAATTTAATCTATATCAAGAACAATCTTCAATTGACAATGAAGGTCAACAAAACTCAATCAATCAAATTAATGCTATCATTCAATTTTTTTCATTGTTTTAATCAAATTTAAGAATGCTTTCACTGAATAACCACCACTTGTCATCATTCTGGTTTACACGACCATGAGAAGTTTATCCACTTCATATGTTCACGTTGTCTCATGCTTCAAATTTTAATACAAGACAATATGATACATCCTATAGGTAGAAAGGAAATTCACACAAGGAAAGCATAAACTAAATCAATACCTCCTACTTTTAAGGAGGTTAAAGATAATATGAAATGGAGTGTAAACATAAGCAAGATTTACCCGGTCAAAGAAGTTGTATGATAATTGCTCAAGATAGCCTCTAAAAGGGGGGAAAACTAGATAGAATAGAAATTATGAACAGATAGTTGCAGCGAATATGATTGAATTTCTCTGGAAGCTAGTATATCTTCCACTTGTACATACAACTAATAAGTTTTATCTCTCGTTTAAGTTAAATGTACAAAATTCCAGATACATGCTAGCAACAGATGCCTAAATCTCATAGCATATATATGATTGGTTCATGTTTATCAATGACATGCAAATCTCCTAAAAAGGGTTACAACATATAGAAAAGAATTGAAAAAAGATGATAACTTTTCAAAATAAAGAAAGCCTTTAACTCTAGTAACTAATGGACTTGATTTTTCAAACTTGCGGCAAAACATCTGGAGAAAATTGGTTGCTACTATTAGACAATTAACAAAGCATCTGACAGATCAAACAATGAACTTATGTGATTATTAATAAACTTTTCTTTTGAAACTCTTCCTTTTACCCAGTTTAGAAACAGTAACTAAATAAAATCATCATACAATTCTTCGTTTCATTATCATATCTCATCATTTCATTGAAATAATCCAATCCGATAAAGTTTTGCTAGAACAACATTTTATTCAGCCAGAGTCTAATCAGGTCATGAAAAGTGAATTCAGCAGCATATTCCCTCCCCAAAAAGCATGAACAGTAAGTAACAAGTTCATGTGTAATATTTTGACTAAGTGATTCTGGCGTGATTCACTTTTAATCATCCTGCAGTTGCCATAGAAAAATTTTGTTGTGTTCTTTGTTTTTCCGTTTGGGGAATATTACCTTATTCTCAGTGGCAAGAGTGGCATGCAGAGAGAGCAACGGCGAATCGTTGGACAATGGCAACTTCGACTCCATCTTGAAGCAGACGCCACCAGAAGCGACAGTGTGCAGAACGGCGAGAGGCAGACATCGTTCGCTGGGAGGGGACAGATGGGAGATCCGGATCTCCCTGATCCATGAACCAGTGTTCGAGTTCTGGGGAATGATTTCCGCTTCCCCAAGGAAAGAATTTTCGTAGTAAACAGCCGATTTAACCATTTTTACAGAATCAAGATGAGAATTTGATGGTCAATCAACAGATCTAGGCCTGATGGTTCAGCAAACAGTATGGGGATTCGAAGTAGAGAGAAGAGTGAATCTTGGATCTTTCAGCAGCCAAAAAAAGGGAAATTTAGTTCAGATCTTCACTCCTGTAAGAAAAGATCAAAACTTTCTGAGGTCCGAGTTCATCTGTCAAGTGGTGCAAATCTGTAATTCGAGGTTCTCAGAGGTTAGATCTGTTCTTACGAAAAGGTTTTCTTTAATCTGTCCTGCAGGGAGAGAGGGGCGGTGTTCTCGCCGGAGCTCGGATTCATTACACGAAGAGGAGTTTAATGGCTCCGCCGTTCGGGATCAGAAATTTACGGTTGGTTTTGGCGAGGGAGGCGATTCGAGGGTTTCTGGGTGTTCTTCCCCGTCTCTTTTCGTGGCTCGTTGGAGCCACCGATGGGGAATCTGAAACCCTAGCGCTAGATTGATGGATTGAGAGCGTGACGAACGATAGCGATCGCTTTAAAGGGAAAACCAAATACCATTAATTAAACAATGTAAATAAATAAATTATCAAATTTAGGGGTGACGTGTCCCACGTGGTAATTTTATTAATTTTTATTTAATTGACATAAAATATAAATCAATAAATAAAGAAATACATATATAAATATTTATTTTAATAAATCAGAGAAGCATATATAATGACTCATTTTAACTATTAATATTTCGTTATCTATTAAAAGAAATTTTTATCTCAAATTCTAAATTAATCTGATGTTGAAGAAATTAACCACGGCATTTGTTCTTGGACAAAAATATTTTTAACTAGATATTATTTGTAAAATAGTAATTTTTCTTATATTATTTGTAAAAAATGACACACAAAAATATGTTTTTTTTTTCATTTAATGGCTGGAAAACATTAATCCTCTGTTTACTGTGAAGGATGGGATGTAGAAGGAACGGAATTTAAAGTGGAAAAAAAACCTTGAAAACGGAAGGGAGAGAAAAAAAAAATCTTTAGGAATGGAAGAAAAAATTATGAAGAAAAAAATTTAATTTAGATGGATAAAAAAAATTAAAAAATAATCCAGTGCTAAATTTAAATACGTTTATTCAGAAGAATAAAAAGTAATTCAGAATCGAATAGTATAAAAATATCAATATTCAATTTTAGATTTGAAAGATATAATGATATTTAAATATGATTTGAAGTTTAAAAATATAAATAATTTTAACTAAAGTTTTGTTTTAAATTTGAATTTGAGTTCGAGTTCAAATTATTCGAATTGATTTGGACAAAATCAAATTATAACTTGAAATAATTTAAATTTCAATTATTCGAATTTTAAGCATATTTAAATTAAAACTATATTAAAATAAATAAAATTTAGTTTGATTTAGATTTATAAATAATTAAATAAAATATTCTAAATTTAATTTTAATTTTAAAAAATTATCAAATATATTCGAATTGAATTTGATAAGTTTAAATATAAATTAAATATATTTTTTCAACCGGTTTGAAAATTTCGATTTGTTTGAACCCTTAGAAATATTTTTAAAAAAAACATAAATTAAAATATTAAAAATAAATAAAATAGGCTGTATTATTGATGAAAAGTAAATGGATCGTGCTTCCCCACGTTGGTACCGCAGGAGATTACCCTTTACGATTCCTTGGCATAACTCCGGTGGTGTTGGAGCATGGTGGTGGTGCCCAATGATGTCTACCAATCACAAGGAGGTGTCTTATAGGTGAGCAAGAGGCGAGTAAATGTAATAGTTCTTCGGTTAGTGGGCTACGCGGTGCCGGTTTTAAAAAAAAATTATTTGTCTTTGATACGGCTAATTATTTCGTGTCAGATTATTTATATAATATTATATTATTTTACTTTAATAACACCCCTAACTCACTCTCATTACGACAAAAGGCGAAACGCTCATCCCAGCGCCCCCCGCCAGTTCGTCCCAAGACCAACACGAAGAAGGTAAATCACGGGGACTAGTCTAGCCAGCTCGAACAGTGACTAGTGCATAAGGGGCAGGAACCTGGCTACTAGCCAGGATTTGACCCCTAGATCTTATTGTGACAATACCTCATGCATTAGCCAACAGATCATCTCGTGGGGACACCCCTAACTCACTCTCATAAAATACAAACCAATTTTTTTTTCAAATCAATTACTAGTTAATTAATAAATGACAAATTTATTATAATAAAATAAAAATTAATGATCATACAAAATCTAAATTTTTAATTTTTAATATGATCACAGTCATAAGACTTCCAAGAATATATTAATATTATTATTGAATAAATATGATGAACTTAAGTACATCAATGAATTGTAATAAAATTTGAATTTATTTTAGAAACTCATAAAACCTACATAGGTTGAGGACACAAGGTTAGAGGACATAATTACACTCACTAATGAGTGTATATAATAAACTTAAGTCGATTAGTAAATTTTGATTAAAACTTATTAATGATTGAATAAGTTCAAATTTATAAATTTTCAATATGCTCAAAAAGAGGAGAGTCCCAAGAACACATGTATTATTAGATGAATATGATAAACTTAAATGCATGAGTATGTGTCAAAATTATATAAAATTAATTTTTTTTTTCAAAACTCACAAAAAGATAGATAGGATGTGGAACCGTAGTTGGAGAGCATGGTTATATTCCAAGAATATATTGGTCCTTGTTTGGATGTAAATAAATAAATAAATAAAATTTATATTACTAGAATTTGATTTGAGATGAAATTCGAGTTTGAGTCCGGTTTATATTATTCAAACCTTGATTTGAGAACAATTACACTATAACTTGAAATGATTTAAATTTAAGTTATTCAAATGTTAATTTGAATATATTTAAATTAAAATTATATAAAAATAAATAAATTATCTACAGTAGTTCAAGTTATTAATTTTTATAATTAAAATTTTAATCTTATTTAAAATTATCTAAAGTAGTCTAAGTTATTAATTTTTATAATTTGTTGAAATTTTAAAAATGTTTATTAAGTTTTTGTATTTTAGAAATAGGGGAGACATTTTAAAAGGTTTTTTTGTTTTTTTTAAAAGGTCTATTTTTATTGGGTTAACGTACTATAGTTTCATTTGGCATAGTCTAAGTCTTTATTTTATGAAAAATAAATTATATTATCAATTTATAAAAAGAATTAGGATCACATGTATTAAATTGTTTTAGAGTCAATACAATTTTTAATTTCCCTTTTCTTTGAATGAGAATTATTTATCTGTTGTGCATTAGACTTCTTACGTGCAACTTATTTTTCATTTGCCTAATTTGGACTCTTTGGATATAGGTTGTCAATGACCGCTTCATTATCAACAAGCTAGATCTTGTCCACCACCTAACCCCCGGGCACTATGTAATTGTGGCAAAAGGCGAAATGCTCGTCCTTAGCGCCCCCGCCAGTTCGTCCCAGGACCAACACGGAGGAGGTAAATCACGGGGACTAGTCTAGCCAGCCCGAACAGT
>JBBUKS010174367.1:0-46201 GCA_038050645.1 Hedychium gardnerianum
TGCTTTCTGCTTTCTGATGGCGTCTCTAATGGGCTCATTATAACGCATCGGGAGATTACGTACTTTTTACCTTGAGGTATTCGGATCTCCAATCATAGATTTCTCCTTCTATATAACAACCTCTTATCGCTTTGCCTCTCCTCTTCCCTTTCTTGCAGCTTCCCTCCCGCTTCTAGGGTTTGGATTCCTTTTATTTCTCCGATTGCTGGGCTTCGATTGCGTGCTTATTCTCCCCAGAGATGATGCAGCCGACGGGAGGGATGGGCCAGGTTCCGATCGGCGACCAGCAACCGCAGGGGCAGCAGTGGACCGCGATGTCGCTGCCTCCGCCGCCGTCGCAGGCGCAGTATTACCAGATGCAAGCGCCGCTGATGTGGAACAACCAACCCTCGCAGGTGCCTCCGCCTGTGCCGTACCAGGCTCCTCCGTCGGTGCCTATGGTGGCCCAGCCGGCGTCTGCAGATGAGATCCGGACGCTGTGGATGGGCGACCTGCAGTACTGGATGGATGAGAGTTATCTCTATGGTTGCTTTGCCCATACTGGAGAGGTGATACTAATTTGTCCCTCCTTATTGGTTGAGTGTTTGAGAATTTTGAGGGATAGGTTCTTTGCCACCGTACTTTGCAGATTAAACTGGTTTTGCTTCCGTGATATGCCAAAAGCTAATCCCTCCCCTTCTTCGGCTTCCACGTTCTGATTTGCTCTTTCTTCACAATCTGAATGATTTTGATGTTTAGTTAATTTGTAATGTCTTACTTTTTGTCTGGGACTGTTTGACAATTTTAAGAGATAGGCTTGATTCTCTCTCGTACTCTCTTTTTTGCATTTTATTATAAATTACCAATGGTTTTAAAAGCTAACTGACAGGTTTACTTCATCCTGGCTAGTGATGGTAAAACTGGACAAGACCTGCTTATGGATACACAACCAACACGTTATACGTAGTTTTGTATTGTATAGTCATGTTTGCTTTCATGAACTAGCCAATTGATGAAAAAAATTTATGCCATGTCCGGTCATAAGTGAGTGAAACTGTTTGATCTGTTTATGCCATCTTTATCGAATGGCCTTTTTTTTGTTATTACGTAAATTATGAGTTGTCTTGGAAAACTCACTTTATGTATGCTGGAGTTTGAAGCCAAGATTTCCTTTTCCTCCGCCAGGGAATTCATTTTCATCCATAATTCAATAAAAATATTTTAATTTACACAAGATATTGTTTTCTTCATATAACACTAGTAAATCAATCATTGTGTCATGATCTATCTTTTGGCAAAGGACTATTTTCTGTTACAGATGGAAGAACATGTTTATGATTCTCAATGTTATGACTAGATGGTGATATATCCATCTAGTTGTGCTATTTTCTGACTGTACTTTCAAGAATGTTTGTTTAAGAGGTAGGGAACTTGGTTGCAATGAAATGTGTACAAGCTTGTATTGTTCTATGATTTTGTCCCCTTTTGCCTCTTTCTTTTGATATGATTCTTTACCTATTTACCTTTTCCTTTGAAAAGGATTTAGTTTGTATTTTGTTCCACTGTGTGATTGCTTTAAGCTGCTTGTCTTTTGCTATCTTTTTTTTTTAAACTAAAATTGCTTTGTCAAAAATATTAATTGAAATCACTCTATACTTAATTCCAGGTTGTTTCTGTAAAAGTTATTCGGAATAAGCAGACTGGGCAATCTGAGAGTTATGGTTTTATTGAGTTTATAACCCGTGCAGCAGCTGAACGAGTTCTTCAAACTTACAATGGTCAAATGATGCCCAACGTTGAGCAAACTTTCAGGCTTAATTGGGCATCATGTGGAGCAGGTGAGAGACGTGGAGATGATGGTTCTGACTACACAATTTTTGTTGGGGATTTGGCGGCAGATGTTACAGATTACCTGCTACAAGAGACGTTCAAGAATCGATATCCATCAGTTAAGGGTGCAAAAATTGTGACTGATAAGCTTACTGGGCACTCTAAAGGCTATGGTTTTGTTAGATTTGGAGACCCAAATGAACAATCAAGTGCCATGTCTGAGATGAATGGAGCTTATTGTTCAACAAGGCCTATGCGGATTGGTCCAGCTGCCAACAAAAAGACTTTGGGTTCTCAACAATATTCTTCTGACGGTAAGTAAAAATGAAGCGATTGCTTACAACTTTTTTCTGCATTTTCTTCTATCCAAATGCCTATTTGTCCTATATTTTCCTATGCCTTAATGACTTATACATGTTGTTCTGATGATGGTTCCAATCTTGTTTACACTTAATTCTCTTAAAAGTGCCTAGTTTGGAAAAGGGAATTTCTGAGCTTTGCTCTTTGATTTTCCCCTGTCTGCTATTCACTTGAAGATAGTGGAATTGATATTCCTTCCACCATGCACTTTTGTGAAATTTAGGCTCTTTACGCATAGTTCTAGACAAGACTTATATAAAGACTCATGTTGTCTCAAAGCAGGACGCCATGTGCCTTCATATAGGGCTTGGAATTGACTTCAGCTGAGATCCATATCTCCCCAGTTAGGTCAGTGTTCTTGATTATGTAACAGCTTGGTCCTTTTATGTTTGTGGCATTTTTCGCTACGTTCCCTTCTAGTTAGAGTGTTATTTTCCAACAGTTTATCTACACTCTCAATTTAGTTCAGGTTTCTTATTCCGTGGCGTCTTGTGCTACATTTTCTTTTAATTCTAGTGGTTTGTTCAAAACATTCTTCAAATTCTGCATGCAAATGACTTGGATATAAAAATGAGTACAATATCAGTATCCACATCTTAATATGAATGAAAAAGGAACGGGGATTTAATTTCCATACCACTTTGCACTTTGCAATAAAGTTTGTGTAACTATGGCCATTCTCACCTGTTGGGCATGAGGGAGAGAGGCTTAGGGTTGTATAATATATTAGAACAGTAAAATTTTATTGATGCATTTTAAGAGATTAATTTTAGATTTAATTTTATGTGGAGCAAAAGAGAGACAGAATGCACAATCTTCCTTCCATCCCCATTTGCAGGTTAAAGTTTTTAATCCGATACCTGCCCAGCTTGTATAGTAGTGCAACTCTAATTGAGGCATAGGACATGGTTGCCTAAGTATTATAATTTAAGCAGTCATAACTGCATGAGTTTACATGTATAAAATGAAGTAAGTTTTGTTGAATAAAATTTAAGCAGTGTGTCATTATAAGATTAAATAATTACTAATATGTATTGTCACTGCTATTTTAAACCATCACAGATAAAGGGTAGATTAGCAACCTTGGAGGAGCTTTGTAGTCTATTTATTGAAAACAATATTGGTTGGTTAGATTTCTGAACTTCTCTTTTTATGCCGAGTCCATGTAAATATTAATTAATATGATTTATCGTCCTTGTCTGAATTTTCTTATTATCTGTCTTTTGTTGAAGTAGAAACAAAATATTAGTGTGTACTTAGTAATCTGGGAAGATTATCATATCTTCAAAGATGTGCTGCATGCATCTTGATCATCATCCACAATCTAACACCAAGTTTGGTTTCCTCCAGATCAGACTTCCTTCGAAGTTCAAACACATAATGTGTGCCCAAATCATTTAGGTATTATTCCTAACAATTCATGAGTTCTTGCTTGCAGGTTCTCATCAGAATCTTCAAGGAATTGAATCTGACAATGATCCAAATAATACTACTGTAGGTGCTTTTGTTTTTATCAAATATCATTATTTGCAAATAATAGTAAGGTAATGTGCAACTAATCTCGACTATTACTACCTTGACTTTCAGATATTTGTTGGTGGATTGGATCCAAACGTCACAGATGACATTCTGCGGCAAGCATTTGGCCTTTATGGGGAGTTGGTATATGTTAAGATACCTGTAGGCAAGCGTTGTGGGTTTGTTCAGTTTGCCAACAGGTTTGCTTTCAAAATGAACATCATCATTCTACCATATCATTTTTGTTCCTCTGGTATTCATGTTTATGTGTTACTTGATTTCTTTTTTTAGGGCCAGTGCAGAAGAGGCTTTGAGACAACTAAATGGAACACCGGTGGGTGGCCAAAGTGTCCGGCTTTCTTGGGGACGTAGTCCCGCAAATAAGCAGGTCTATTAGTCGTTGACTTGGTTAACATTGTTTGGAATATTCCTGAATATAGAATCATCAAAATTTGCTTGCTTCTGATAGCAGCCACAACAAGATCCCAGCCAATGGAATGGGAACTACTACGGATACACTCAAAGCTATGAGACATATGGATATGCCCCTACGCTTCAAGATCCTAATACATATGGATATGCTGCCTATCCCGGGTACAACTTTCAGCAACAACAGCCACAGCAGCCACAGGTAGCATTGCTTGTTTTCTAGTTGATGCTGTCTATCTTAACATAAATAACAATCGTAGTAGCTCTTAAACATTTTTCCTTATAGTATTTCATGGTAGGTGGAAAATTCATATGGCTGTTCCTAATTGCATCTCTCAGATCCTCAAATAAGGTTTTTTGCAAATGCACAACATAAAGAGATACTATACTCAGATTGTTAAGGGTCTCCTAGTCACCATATGCTTAATTTGACTTACAACTCATCATCTTGGGGTTTGATTTCTTCTTTTGGCGTGACCAATTCAAATTTTAATAATTTTTATGCCTTTTCATGTCATAATAAAATGAGCATTCTTGTTTTCCTTGTTTATAAAAAGAGTTGCTTTCTTTGGAATTCCTTTGAACAAGTCCTACATTTTAGCCAGAAAGTTCATGTAATAATATATGACAATTTATCTTGCTGGGCCTTCCATCTTAAAGTTCATCTTGAAGGAACTAACTTTTGTCTTGCCCTGCAGTGATTTATTTCGCCTACGAAATGCGCTCAAAAAACCATGTGGTGTCCGGGATCGAATACTAGCTGATAAGTCTTGTGATTTATCAACGGTCTGATCTGTCAACTATTATTCTTTCATAATCTAGGTGCCGCCCGGCAGTTTCAGGTTTATGATGCTTAGCTAAGAGCTTTCTTTCAGACATTTGGACACTAGATGTTTATTGACAATGTAATAATAATTAATGGGATCGGAGCCAGGTTGATTGATAAGGGATTACTGAATCGTACAATATTGTAATTTCTGTATCCAGCATGCGTATTGAGGTATGTATTAGTTTTTTACGATGAATCAATTGTCCACGAAAAGATTTATGAATTGTTTAAATTCATGGTTTATTTAAGTATTTCCCCCTTGTGGTCAGATAGTTGTCGTCTTTATTTTGTTTTCCATTGAAGTTTGTAAAAAAAAAAAAATTGAACTTTGTTGTGGATGACTTAGAAGTCTAGTATCGTATGGCTGCCTGCCCTTTCTGCTCGAGTCAGGACATGTGGTGTTTTCTTAATTTGATACACAAAAGCCATTTGACCCTTAAATGGCTGGTCATGTTCTTCTCGTTGTACCTAATGTTGTTAGTTGATGGATTTAATGAACCTCCTGCCCTACTGAAGTGTATATAGTATATTTATTTTCACTAGATGAGCTGAGCTAATGGTTAGTTCATAAGGTGTTGTCACTATGAGATTTTGGAGTCAAATCCTGGTTAGTAGTCAGATTTTTATCTTTCCTTATGTACTAGTTATTGTTCGGGCTAACTAGACTAGCTTTTGTGATTTATTTTCTTCGTGTTGGTCCTGGGACGGGCTGGCAGGGGTGTTGAGGGCGAGCGCTTTGTCTTTTGCCATCGTGTATATAGTATATTTTCATGATTTATTTCTTTCGTGTTGGTTTTGAGATGGGTTGGTGAAAACGTTGGGGGCGAGCGTTTTGTCTTTTGTCATCAGGTGTACACAGAATATAGATTTTTGTTGTTTGTTGTTATGTTTTTTAGATTTTTGTCTTTTTTTCATATATTGATCAATATTCGGATTAGCTAGATTAATTTTTATGATTAATTTTTTTTGTGTTGGTCTTGAGATGAATTGATGGAGGTGATAGAGACTAGTGTTTTATCTTTTTTACCATCAGGTGTATACAGAATATAAGTAAGACCGATGGATTCATAGGATATTATGGTTTGAAGCTCAACTGAATAGATTTTATAATATATTTTTGACGGTGGAGATCGTGAATTATTATGTGCACTTTTATATTTATTAGATGGACAAATTAGGGGGAAGGTTGTTTCACCTTGATTAGTCGGATTTGATCTGAATATTTGGATTTAAAATAAAATACACGGAATTTGTAATACGGTTTGATTATGCTTTTACAAGACAAATTCATGAAAGTGCCAATCTTTCGACCAGCAAGTACTGTATCTTATTAATTTATTTTGACGATATACATAGATATGTTAAAACAAAATCCCTTCAATATATTTGTTTTCCATATTTGAGTGTAAATTTAATACCCAATGCACCTGAAGAAACCAACCGTGCGAGCATTTACAGGAAAAACACCTTTTTTTGAATATAACGTCCGAAGAAGCTACACAGAGGATGAGTTGGACTGAAAAGATCTGAGTGACCAATCGGTCCAGCCAATGGGATCAAGTCAAGCGGATCGATTAGTCCTATTAGACCGAAAAGATCCGTCATCCTGATTGGATCGGGTTGGTCAGTTGATCCAACAAGCTGAGCAAGCAGACGGCCCGCCCGGTTGAGAGTGCGGTCGGGCCGATCCCTTTCACTGTAGCAAAAAGCGAAACGCTCGCCGCCAGGCCGATCCCCTCACGAACCAGGGGCCCGAGGGTGTGGCCGATTAACAGGGCAAATCGCAACTCTTCTGTCTCTTAGTTCAGTTCATGAACATCGCACATCACCGCCGCCGCCTCTCCCAGCCGTTTCCCTCTCTTCCTATGCGATGGCCATCCGAGCCGCCTTATCTCGCGTAAAAATTGCATCTTTTCCCTCGTGCTCTTCCCCCTTCAGACTTGTGCAGATCATCTTTCCAGCGAGTGCCTTGCAGAGACAGATATGCCTTCTTCCTCGTCTTTCGTTAATCCATTCGCCGGTGACATTATCTGCAGAAGGCACGGGAGATCTGGGTTTGAGGCGCCACTACCACGACGGGAGGCCGAGAGGTCCCCTTTGGAGGGGTAAGAAGATGATAGGCAAGGAGGCGCTGTTCGTCATCCTGGGGCTCAAGAGGTTCAAGGATGATGACGAGAAACTAGAAAAGTTCATCAAAACACATGTCCGTCGGCTACTTAAGATGGACAAGATTGCCGTCCTCACCGAGCTCGAGCGCCAGGGGGAGGTTGATTTGGCGGTTAAGGTTCGCCATTCTAACTTCTATCGTGCAGATAGCTTTTGACGGGTTTAGGGTTTTGCGCGATTCGGTGCAGTAAAAAGCTTTTCAGGGCTTCTGTCCAAATCGAGACTGTTGGATTTTTCTTTTTTTAAAAAAATCTTCAGTTTATGAAAAAATGATTTGGGCTTTCAGTAGTAGGTTGCATTTGGAATCACGTATCAAGTAGTAGCCTTCAGTAGTTTCGAGCACTCTTTCCAAGTTTGCTACACTCGTTTACATGGCTTTTGCCTCTGTTGCTCTGCGGAATCATGCGAGAGATTAACATACTAAATTTCACTGAATTCCAGTTGTCCTTGCCAGAAACACAAATTTAACGTTCATTAAGATCATATATTTTTCTGTATTTAGTTGGTTGTACGAAAAATGCCTTTAGATCATAGTAATATGATTCTGCACCTTTCCTGACGCTGCTGACAACTACTGTGATTGAAATTCTGATACATGAGTAAATATGCCTATAAATTTTGATATTTTTGATTGGGGATAAGGCTTCTATAGTTTTATCATATGTGTGAAGTAATAGTTATATGCGTTAGAACAGAGATTTATTCTCACATCAAGTATTTAGTCATTAGGTATGGTGGAGACCTATTTATATGGGTGTAATTGTTCTCTTTTCACTATAATAATATAATTCATCTCTCAACTTGGTATCATAATGAGCGAGTCTAGGATTCTCTATAAAATTTCTCGTTTGAGAGAGAGGTCATCAATATGATTTAGCAGCCTGGTCTTCCCTCCTCCCTCATTGCACAGTTCCTCAAAAAGGAGGCAACACCACTAAGAATGAGGTAGTTTTCAGAAAAAAGAAAGTACAATAACGAAAAAAACAACGGTTAGATTTGAGGAACAACATAATGGAGGTGTCAAGGACTCAAGGTGGTGATAGTAAAAAGCTATGATATTTTTGGAGCATTTATTCTTCATCACGAACATCTCAAATCTTCTTTTCCCCTCTTTCTTTGTCCTAAATCGACATTCTGCTCGGTCCTTTGTTTCACCATCAAATTTTCTCTTCTATTCATTTTTTAAAAATATTAGACACGCTTTAAGATTAGATTTGTCATAGTTTATATCATCCAAGATATCATAATTTTACTGTCTCAGTTGACATTTTTATATATACTTTTGTTTTAAAAAACAAAACAAATTTTCTTTGCTGAGGCATGTTAGTATCTCAGAAAACATTTACTCTTGGTACCTTTGAGCTCCTTGTGCCTTATTTGTGTCATTACGTTTTGTCTGGATTATTTAAAGAGCATCTGCGTCCATGGTGTGGGATAAGAGTAACAACGAGGAAACATCAGCAACGTTCTCAGTAATGGATTTATATCCCTTCTCTTCTACCTCTATGTCCTTAGTCAGGAATTGGATAAAAAATTGCAGAGTTTATTGGCATTCCTGTTTTTGTCATTCAATACTGGAGACTAGATTTCACTTTATATGATCATCTGCAGATTGGGTTTTATTTTGCATTTCTCTTAAGTGCTTTTACTCTCGAAAATACTTTACGAAAGCACTCCCAAACCCAGCAGGAAACACTTTGTCTAAATTTAATGTATTAAATAAAAGGGCATAGAGTTGTGAATTGTTTTGCATTTTCAAAGGAATTAGGTTCCAAGACTGAGATGCTGTTTAGTGCTTTTAGATACAGTCATGGACAATCTTTCTTCTTATAAGGCAAATAAACTTGTTTATTATTATGATGTTTTCTTTTTTGAATTTAGAGCTTAAAATGTTGTAATTACAATACGATCGTTGCATTTTATGTTACAGATATTTCATGTTATAAGAAAGGAGGATTGGTACAAACCAGATGTGTATATGTACAAGGATTTGATTGTTTCTCTGGCAAAATGTAAGAAAATGGAGGCGACCATGGAAATGTGGGAGAGTATGCGGAAGGAGAAACTTTTTCCTGATTTCCGAACATACGCTGAGGTAATAAGAGGATTTTTGAGATATGGATCACCGGCAGATGCGATGAACATCTATGAAGACATGAAGAAATCTCCAGACCCACCAGAAGAATTGCCTTTCAGGATACTGTTGAAAGGGCTTCTACCACATCCCTTGCTTCGGAATCAAGTAAAACAAGATTTTGAGGAGCTATTTCCAGAAAAAAATATCTATGATCCACCAGAAGAGATATTTGGCATGAAATGATGTGAAAAAGATCATTAGTTTTATCCTTATTCTCTACATGATTGCTGAGCAACACTGTTTTCATGTTTGTTTTTGCACAACTGATTTACATATTGTAACTTAAAAGAATGCCTATCATTTTGACGAGGAGGAAATGCAGTTCTCTCTTCCTAGTTCATCACAAAATATATCTTTTTTTTACATTGTTATCAAGAACCAAATGAGAATGCATATACACGTAATGACGCACATTAAGACAGAACAATCCATCCTAAAATTTTTAAGAATATGCCCACACAATCCATCACACATAAAGACAAAGAACAATAAATTAGTTTAAATAGTTATTTACAATTGTTTAGATGCTGCTGCATCCCTCCCAAGCCTGATCCAGTTTCATCTACCATCCATGGCGCTGAAAACATGCATTTTAGTCACCTCTTCACTTCTTGTCCTACGACAGCATAAATGAGATGCATCAATTTACTATTCGGCAAAGTTTCTCTGAAGAACTGATTATTGCTAGCACTCAAGAGCAGCAAATACCTGGGAATAAAGAAAGGTCACGAGAATGGCAATGGCGGCACCGAGAGCATTGATGGGTTGGATGGATGTGTGTAAGATAATGATGGACGAGACGATAACAGATATCCGTTTCATGGTGTTTCCAATGCTAAATGTCAAAGGAGAGCTTTCTTCCAAAGCCATGTAAGAAACCTGGTTCCACAAATGATAGAAGACACTTTGCGCTGCCACCCACCTGATAGAAAGAAAGCAAATCCTACTTCAAATAGTAGCAGCTAATCTATTTTATGATAATCCACACAAAACTTTGTGGATTTGTTGTTGAAATCAGGTGATGAAGTTTAAACTGTTAATCAGAAAGAAAGCAAAGAAAACTGTCGAGCAAACCAAATTTTAAGAAAGAACAGAAACAGTGCTAGATTTACCAAACAAAACGAGGACCGATCTGTGAGATGGCCTTCTGCCAACCTTCTGCCCAAACCTGCGGACCTTCCACGGCAATTGCAAACGGTGTGCGTATTAACAGGGACAACATAGAGAGGCAAGCGTAGTAGTTCATCCCACTAACAGACTTCCCACTCATTCCTCTTTTGGAGAAGATGCTACTGAATACAAACGCAAGATTCGATATCATGATCGCACCCATAAAACCTGCAATCAAAGCAAGAACTTTCTCAGGATTTGCAAACAGTTCTTTTTCTCTGTAGCATAGAAAAAAGATCAAACTTTTCGAGTGCGAGTATATAAATATCGGTTGTTCTACTGATGCAGATTGCAATGCAAAACATTGAACGCTAAAGTCATACCTGTTGTGTTGAAATTGAGCTCTGTTAGAGCAGACAAGGGGCCGCCGCCAATGATGGCCAGCAGGGAGAGATACACCGACACAGGGAAAGCCTGTCCGAGCAGAAACCTTGAAACCAGCACTGAGAAAGACGGATCCCCGCTCTTAATTATGTGGGCGAACGACGCTGCTACCTTCGACATGCTCACTGTAGCCGCCACATGCCCGATGGTGTGTGCCACTGCCACCTATACTCAATTAGAAATCTCCATCGTCAGAATCCAGGAACCAAGGTTAAACCCTCTGTAGAGCCCTATTTTACTCACCGGAGTTAGGGATTTCCAAAAGCCCAAGTCGGCACTAGGCGGTTCGGCGATCTTAGCGGCCCAGAAGGCGAGCATTATGATGGAACCGGCCGCGAGGGAGAGAGTGGAGGTGAGCCAAGGGTAGGGGAAGGCGTAGAGGACCTTCTTATTGTAGATGTCGAAGCCCACGTTCGACGCCCACCACGTCGCGAAGTAAAACCCGACCTTGAGCGTCTGCGCCCAAGCTGATCGCCTCGCATCCTCGTCCGGGAGCGAGATAGCGTCGTGCCTGCCCGCCTCGCGTGCTGCCGCCTGAGTCTCCAAAGAGAGACCTTGAGGCTTCGCAGAGCCCGAGCCTTCGAGAGGGGTTGGATAAATTAGGAGTTTACGACAGGAAAAGGAACTCTGGACCTCGTGCGAGATGGGAATTCGAGGGCGAGCAGAAAATAACGCCATCGAAGATTTGGGCGCCGCCGCCGCCGCGATTATAGCCAGGGAAGAAGAAGAAGCGATGACGGCGCAGATCATCTTCGCAATGGGGGATCAAAAACCGATCTTTATGGCCTTCGGAGCGATGAACGCAGGAGGATTGGGCGCTTCCTGCTTCCTCTCTGCTCCCGAAATCCTGGAAACTCTCAGGAAAACGCAGTCAAATTGAGCAATTAGGGGAAGGGGGAAAGGGATCGCGAGGAGAGACGGATACCTATTTATAGGGAGCGGAGTGTTCAAATTTTTGATCGAGCGGTTATTTTATTTTATTATTTTTTTCTAGGATTTTTTTTTATAAAGTATTTGTGTTTTTTTTTTCAAATTTGATAAGACTATTTAAACGGGAATGAAATTATAAAAATTAATTTGTAGGTTAAAAGAATTTTGATATTTAAACCAAATTTCATTTAAAAAAAAAACTAAATTAAAATAATAACGACAAAAAGAAATAATTGGTTATATATATATTTTGTGAATCTAGGAGTTATAGATCTTCTTACTCGATACGTACATTGAAATTTTATTAAAAAAATAAATAAAATGAACAATATAGTGGCAATAGATAGCTCTGCATTTTACTCTATAAAATGAACACATTTAATCAGGTTTTGATCCAACGATGTTACAAGGCACAAAAAAAGAAAAGAAAAGAAAAACCGCACAAAAGAAAGAAAGAAAGATTTTTTTTTTTTAAAAAATGCTGAAGAAGAACTTCCGAATCCGGCGGCGTTAGGCCGAGGAGCCGGGGGGCAGGGTGACGGCGACTGGAACCGGAGGGCTGAGGAGCGGCGGTGCCGAGGCGGAGGCGGTGGCTGGAACCTGCTGTGGGAGAGAGGGTTGGCAGCCGCGGCCGCTGTCGTCGCAGCCCTTTTGCCCTTGACTGCTGCTGCTCGAGCCGTGGCGAACGATGCCGAAGCCCAGGACGAGGCCCACCACCAGAAGCACGGCCACCACCAGGAAGAAGATCTTGGTGGCCTTCCCCACGTAGCACCACATCTCTTCCCTTCCTCTAAAGGTTTAGTACAAACCTTTTGAGCAGAAAGAGCCCCAGGATGGCTTTGGAGTTGTCTGGTTTTGCTTCTCTCTACTCTGACCAGAGAAGAGGCAGAGGCTTCGCTTTGAATGACATTGAATGGAGAATTGGGGCGTGAGCCTGTCAGATGCCGGTGTCTGCCACTCGTTGTTCATTGTCACGTCTGTTTAAGTTTTTTTGAGGCAGAGGTACAAGAGTAGAAACATGCACAGAGCAACCTGATCATTAATTAATGTCGGCGTACAGTTGCTACAAAAAGTTTGTAATTGTATTAGTTAAATATTCAAGTTTATGATAGAGTGAAAAATGGTGATTTTTCTGCATATGGAATGTGATAGGTTCTCTAATTCGACAAATATCTAAGTGAAGGCTCATAAGATCCGTCATCCACTTAGATTTAGCAAGCGCCGACTGCCTAGCTGGCAGTATCTTATTCTCGTCCACAGGAACACCCAAAAGCTACAGCGATGATTTAGGAGAACTGGATTCTCTCAGGATATCGATTATTGACCCACTTGCTTCTGATATTTCATCAACTTATTCGGAGCATTTAATCGTTCATGACTGTTACAGCACTGATAAAATATTTACAGCAATCTCATTACATTCTACTTGTTCATCATATTAATCGATAAGTTCGTTTAACTAAGAACAAGACCTGTAGCGAAATCGAAGATCGGCACGCAGTTACTTGTCGCCGGACTTGGGCTTGCCGTTGACGTCGTTGTCGGCAATGAACCTGCCCCAGAACCAGTGTTTCCTCCAGACGAGCACCATCTCCTCGATGGGGACGTTCTTGGTCTCCGGCAAGAAGAAGAAGACGAAGAGGCTCATGATGACGACCCAGCCGCCGAAGAAGTAGAAGAGGCCGAACTTCATGTGGCAGAGCATGGTGAGGAAGGCCTGCGCGATGGCGAAGGTGAACAGCATGTTCACCGACACGTTGATGCTCTGCCCCGCCGACCGGATCTCCAACGGAAAGATCTCGCTCGGCACCAGCCACCCCAGCGGCCCCCACGACCACGCGAATCCCGCCACGTATGTGCAGATGAACAGCACCACGATCGCCGCGTATCCCTTCGGAAAATGGCCTTCGCCGCTCGTCCCGAATTTGATCGCGATCAATGTCCCGACTACGATCTGAGTAATATTTTAGATGAGGAAATTAACGTGCATTGATTGAGATTTGTCGATGGAATGTGGATCTTAATTGAAGTTGCAGTACCTGACACACGATCATTTGAGCGCCGCCCTCGAGGAAGAGTTTGCGGCGGCCGAGGCGGTCGACGGTGAAGATGGAGACGAAGGTGGCGAAGACGTTGACGAGGCCGGTGATCACGGCGGACATGAGGGAGGCGTTACTGCCGAAGCCGAGGGTGCGGAACAGGACGGGGGCGTAGAACATGATGACGTTTATGCCGGTGAGCTGCTGGAAGAAGGGGATGAGCAGGGCCATGATGATCTGGGGGCGGTACCGGCGCTGGAGGATGTTGGCCCACGGATTCTCCACCAACTTGGACTCTTCGCTGGCGGCCACTAGGTCGGCGTACTCCGCGCCGACGTCGTCGGTGCCGCGGATGCGGCGGAGCATGCGCTGGGCGAGATCAGGGAAGCCGCGCTCCAGGAGGGAGTTGGGGGTGTCGGGGAGGAACAGGGAGCCGACGGTAATGATGGCCGCCGGAACGGCGGCGAGCGCCAGGCTGACGCGCCACCCCCACCCGCCCTTTATCTTGTTGGTGCCGTAGTTGATCAGGCTTGCGGCGAGGATGCCGATCGTGATCATGAGCTGGAAGCCGATGTTGAGCATGCCGCGGAGTCGCGCCGGAGCCATCTCCGACAAGTACACCGGCACCGACTGCGTTACTGATGCTACTTAATTTTCTCATTACAGTAACAAATTAAAGACCAGAACAAATTTCACCGGAATTTTCTTTTTGAAAATGGAAAGGAAATCTTGAAACGGATTGAGACATTCTTTTTGTCTCTTGTATTAAATCGAAGAGCCTTCGTGCAGAAGGCTCCTTATTTAGCCGATTACAGATAAATTGAGATTAAATTATAACTCCAGATTCAGTCACTAAATAGGAACAGTCATAAGAATATTCAACGTGAAAATCCCTTTCACTTCGTTATTATACTTCATTGGTCATTGCGTAAGATGACTTTCATCGATAAGACCACAAAAAGGGCAAGGTTTCATTCATAAATTTATCTTTCTTCAATCTAATATATATTCTTTAAGAGAGAACAAGAAAAGGAATCTTGTAAAAATATGCAATTGTGATGGATGATTTATTCCACAAAACATGCAGTGGCCTACCCAACAGCGACTTCTTTAACAAAATTGAAATACAGTTACTTTGAAAAAATGCAAAATTTAAAACAGAGATGAAGATAAAAATCTTTGGTGTCTAAAACACGTTCAACCACCACCCTCATTTTCAATAGCAACTATAGTCAACTAAGTGAAGGATACGATAACATCTGACAGCTACCAAATCCTTTATTTTAATAAATTTCGGTTTCATATACTTTGTTCTTTGCTGAATATTATAGTTATGATGTTCGTATAGATACAGCTCAACCAATCACAGTAGCACGAGTTGACTAAAAGTCACCGGTAATCTAGTTCCTCAATTTGTTCTATGAATTTTTGAAGGGGGAAAAAATCAACAAAATGATTTTGATTTTTTTTTTCTTCTTCTTCTTCAGCAAAACAGAGCAATTCCTTGAAGCGATCGAAGAAGCAGAGAATTCGGTACCTGGTTGGCGAAGCCGACGCCGATGCCGAGGAGGATGCGGCCGATGATGAGCATGGTGACGTCCTTGGCGGCGCCGTTGAGGGCGGCGCCGACGAGGAAAGTGACGCCGCCGCCGAACATGGACCACTTGCGGCCGAAGGCCCTGGTCACGCTGGAGGCGAAGAAGGAGGCGATCAGGGCCGCGAGGTAGAGCGACGACGTGAAGGTCTGAAGCAGCTGGCTGTCGAACTGGCAGTACTGGTTCGTGCTCTGGTTTGCCTGCTGCTTCCGGTGAACCTCCGGGAAGAACTTCTCCAGGAACGAGTCCATCGACGTCACCCCGCCTTAATTAACCGATTCTCAATTATTTATTAACTGATTAATTAAAAATATATCAAACGTTAATTAGTACCTGAGATGCCGATGTCATAGCCGAAGATGAGGCCGCCGGTGGCGGCGACGACGCAGGTGACGAGGACGTAGAGGGTGAGTCCGCCGGGGTATTCCTTGCCGGAACCGGAGTTGATGAGAGCGCCGCCGGCCATGTCTCAGTTCTCGAGAGAAGATAAGAAGGATAGATCGAGTTGGAGAAGAAGAGAGTGGCGGACGGGGATTTTATAGAAGGCGACGGGGAATAAATAAATAAATAAATAAATATTAATTTGAATATAGAGGACAATTAAATCATGTTAGGTTCTTAATTATTATTAAAAAAAAGTTTGTTAATTATTTTATTATGAAATAGACTTTCCGCCCGATTCGGGATGCGAGATCTGAGGCCGCGATGTGCGCCAGCCAACTTGGCCGTCCCGGTGTTGTTGTCCAATGAAGCAACGAAGGACTTATATTGTATAATGAAATTGTTGTTTTGTGTCCTGTTTTCACATGATTGACAGCCGCTTTACAATATCGCATGGCGATCTTACGAAGAGATATGAATTTTTTATTGAAGTCTCGTGAAATAAACGGGTGGCTAGTATACAAGATATTATCATCGTACAATATGGGGTCAAATTTTGGCAAGTAGTTAGGTTCCTGCCCTTCGTATGTATTAATCACTGTTCGGGTTAGCTAGACTAGTCCCCGTGATTTATCTCCTCTGTGCTAATTTTGAGACGGATTGATGTGACGTTTTGGATGAACGTTTAGTCTTTTATGATCGTGAATTTTTTATTGAAATTATAATTAGACGAACAACTGGATCGTCAATTAAATAATCTTTCATCCCCAAGTACGAACAAAGTGAGGCGCAGAGTCAACCCCGACAATTGCATAAATGCTCCTGAAGTCCAACGGACGCAGAATCCTTATTTTCCCTCCTCCTTTTACGTTGGGCATTAGCATTAAAGTTAATATGTGTATTGTAATATTAATCATGTTTAATTTTTTGAATGGAGTAAATTTTATTAAAAAAAATAAAAAATAAATTTAAATATAAAAATAAAGATAAATAAATGATAATTCATAAATAATGAATGTTAATGTTAAAATAAATATGAATATATTTGATAAAAAAAAAGAGATATTAATATAATAAGCATATGATATTTTTAAAAAAAGTGATATATAGATAAAATTATGATAAAAAACACTTTTTTTATATATATGATAATAATTAATAATTGAATGAAATTATATATATTATAATAATTAATATATATAATTTGTAATTATTATAATATAATATTTATTAATTAATATTTTTTATTTATTTATTTATTTATTTAACTAACATCAGTATTCAGTCATGTTTATTAATTTTGAGAACGTCCGTCCAATGAATATTTAAAAAGTTATATAGACACCCTCTGCACCCCATGGTACGTGTTGATCAATTAAAAATAAAACATTCGTATAGGATTATTAATTTTTATCAGAGTCAAATTACTACTCTAATATAATATTAAGATGAAATATATTGTTAGTTTCTAATTATTATAATATAATGATTCTTACGATATAATTTATGTATGTTAATCAAAATTAAAATGTTCATGTTATAATAATTATAAATCATAATTATTATAATAATGCTAATCATAATAATAATTTAAAAAATAGAAATATATAATAAATAAATAAAAATTCTAACCAAAAAAAAGTGGGTGCTTACAGATTTGATTAATATGTAAAAGATGCCTAAGCCTTCACGACAGGTGATACAGTAAGATATGATGTCCATAGGCAAATAATTCTGTAAAACTCTAATTCATTTAACAAAGTATCTGGGATCATTCATGGGATCCCATCTGTTGACCAGAAATTTTTTTACAACTGCTAAAAAAAAATATCATCCAATGTGTTATGCCCCTACTATAGATCACACATCACGCTTCAATAACTGAAGAACAAATAGCAAAGACATAAAATATAGTTCTCACACATGATCTCGAAGCTTGTTCGATCATATTGCTGCCCTCATAGCACTGCGTGCTGCCTCGCGCTTCATCTCTGCGGCTTTACCGGTCCCTCGGAAGTACCTGTATACTCTCTGCAAAAAATAATGTCCCAAAAGGCTATAATGAGGGGGAAAGTGTTTTTATTTTTCTAGGATCTCTGAATATTCAACATGTTAATCCGAGAATTGGAAACTAAACTACTTCTGTCAGATAGATAGAGAAACTCAGATGGAACCAGACTTTTGTTCTGATTCAATTTGAAAAACCGGGATCATAAAACAGTGTCAGTATCAGATCCAAAAGAGTCAATCTAGGTGAGCTTTTTCATATAGAAACATAAGGCACTCATTTCATAGGCACTTTAGCAACCATGTCTTTGCAAATTCACCACAATGTATAGTTTCTGTTGAAACAGGGAACAAATTTTTTGATGGTAACAAATACGATGAAGGTAGAGGATTACCTGAAGGACCCAGATGCTGACTAATGATTCTAGGCAAAACATTCCGAAACCAATGAAGTAGAAGATCTACAAGAAAATAGAAGAGCTTTGGGTTAGAATAATATATATATATATATATATAGAAGTCATGTTTTGGATATGAACAGAATTGGTTTTGATGATCCTGGATTCTCTCAGTTTGTGTTTTCGATATGGACAAATATAAAGACAAACCAGCTCAACATAGATATGGGCAGAGTCAAATTGAGTATTAGTCAATTCTATGGTATAACAACCCTAAGCGAATAGTCGCTTGGTGTAGTAGGACTGTTTTTCTCAAACTGCTTTGCATTTGAATGCTAAAACAATATCCTTCAAAGGTAAATGAATACTGAGAGGATCTTCAGAATAGCTTAGAACTGACCCCAACTATCAGATGATCACCGACGATATCCACAGCAGCAAGGATTCCTCTGCAACAGACACACAAAAGAGAATTTGTTAGCAGCAAAATGTTAATACTGGCATTAGCATTCAACTGACCAGTACATAATATACAACCCAACCAACCAAATTCCTCTATGGGGTGCTCAAAATAGAAAATTAGCTCCACCAGGGGCTATTTTGATGTTTACAACAATTATAAAAACCTGAATTATGTGATTGCTCCTATTTATCCATCCAAGTAACAAGCCAATACTCAAGAATCAAAATTGGAATTGTGAATCACTGGTGAATTTTTGCATCTTGAATTGTAAGGTTCAGTAGAAACTTATAGGCTCGATTAAGGTTTAGAATTTAAAAAGTCCAACCTTGGAATAAAATTTCATCCTTAAAATATAAATAAGATAGTACAGTATCCTCTTTGATAGCATAATATGATTGATGCTGACCATATGTTTCATAATAAAAAGTGATGATTCATACATCACCGTGACTAAAAGCTACAAAACGTTGTCAAATTCATTTAAAAAGAATTGAAACGAATTTGACGATAAGAGATTATATGATCTATTGCTTTACACAGAATCTTGTGTCCACATTGATGCTAAGTGAAAAGAGGAAGATTAAGATAGCATTGATATGGCACAGCTTCTTTTTCACAACCACTTCTGACTTCAACTCTTAATCCTTGAAGGCTAGTTCCTCTTTTCACTCGTTGCCTTGCACCGACTCTATCCTCATCATCAAATCTGAGTCCCCACAAAACAAAAGTTGTTATTCTTCTATCACAACTATGTCAATTCTGAGGCTCACACATTCCCGATCTCTGCAGTTTGACATATGATTGAAGATTCAAGTTCTTCTTATAATGAATTAGGTTTAATTTCTGATTGACTGGATTCAACATTAATGGATTAGATTTAATTCTGATGAGTTATGAATCCACATCGTACAACTTTAACAATAAGCTCTTAGTTCATTTCAATTTTCAATTGATCATGAAACAATTATATCTATCTTAAAGTTGAGATTTGAGATAGTGATTACAACAATCAATACAAGAGTCAAAGAGTATGTCTTTGAAGTGGATTCAACATTAAGATCAGAGGATGCAAATTATTAAGGACAGATATACACAATGATTTATCTGATTTATCCAGCTGCAGGCTACAAGAATGAAATCTAGGATCAGAATGGTATTGATTTAAATCAAGTTGACTTATGTGCCAATCACACTTAATAGATGTGAAGCAACATGGAACAGCCACATGGCTTCTTGCAAACCTAATGCTGTGTATTACATGTCCAACCCTTTGGTATCCAACTATAGTTATATTACTGTTCACTGAGTTAATATTTGTTTCCATGATCAGTAATTCATTCCGAGAAACTAAGTGTAACATAAAGCATCTAAGATAGCATTAGTCCATTACGAGAATATGAACAAGCGTCTTAAGTAATTCATCTGCAAGGCTTCTGTGCTAACCAGTACATAGAGAAGAACAAAAACTAAGGAAGCATGAAAAGAAGCTTACGCCAAAGATTTTCCCTTAAATATAATTGGAGGAGCCACAGCCGCATAAATCACAAATGCTATATGTAGCTGCAGCAGAGATAACAGTTAGTAGATGCCCTTACAACACCATAGCAATCAATATGCAGACAGTAAGAAAGAACGTACCAGATAAAACAAGAAAAACCATCCAAACCTCAGAGCACTTTCAGTCCTACAAGATATATGGTAAAGTCCATGTAAGTAAGTTTTTAAATTCCAGGTTTAATGGACTCCTATTCTGTCTTACATGTACAGTATTTGGTAGGGTAATTTGTAATGCATGAATTAAAAATAGAAGACGAATGAAAACATTGCAGATGGTGCTTGCAAATGAATTGTTAGTTGCAATAGTAGTTATATAAATAACAACAAATATAAATCCTTTATAATGGTTTTAGATAAAAAATTTTTTATCTAAAGCAGGATATTTGACACAATTTTATTTTATATTTATCATCAGTTATTTAATTAAAAACGTGATAGAAAATTATTTTCTTGAAGATAAAGTATACAAAAAAATATTTTTAATAATTTATATCAAAATACTTATTTTATAACGTCATAAAATGGAAAAGCAAAAGAAGTTTTCATATTTCTGTTAGTGTTTAATGGTATCAACTCTATAAAACTTACAAATAGGGAATTTAAATTTTCTTCACAATCTATATATTTAATATTAGTTTTCCTGCTACCGAAGTCTTACAAATGTGATTAGCATCCATTTTAAGTAAGCTGCATTCATAATTCATATATGCAGCAAACAGACTACAAATGTGATTAGCATCCATTTTAAGCTGCATTAATATCATTCAAGGCTTATATGAACAGGCAACCAAATGCATCTGCAAAACAGAGAGAGAGAGAGAAGTAGAGAAAGAAGAAGATAAAAATCATCTAGTTGTAGGCAACCAAATAGTCCCTAGTGTTGTGACTGAATTCAATCTGGCAAACGCACAAAACAACTTGAGATAGGTTGGTGTGGAGGATTAATCAGTTTACAGTCCACAAATTTTTCAAGATAGGAAGAGATGAGAATAACATGTATCATTTTATATTTGTGTAATTCTCAGATGTATAATTGATGTTAAATTAATAAGATACGAGAAGCAATATATGAGAAGAAAAAGTACCTCATTGCACGATAAAGAGGTCTATACCATAAGAAATAAGCTCCAGGGACACCTGAAATAAAGTAGATGATGGCAAGGAACCAAATCTTCACACCTAGCCACAAAGCAACCAAAATCAACTTCATCATGGTTTAATAAAATTAACATTGTCTGACAAGATAGAATTAAATATACAACAGCGTTCAATACCATTAGCACCTTCACCCCCAATCCAAGCTGCTGTAACTGCTATAAAATTCCACAAGAGACAAGAAACCAACCCTGCAAAATTCCAAAATGGAAAGCTTAATACTTAAACAACCAAATCCAAGTAGTTATTGACAGTTACACAAAAAAATTGGGTTTCCTTTCAAAAAGAAGAAAAACAAGCAAAAGGAAGTAATAATGTGGCTTGATCTGCATAACTGAATCCATAAATGTCATTTAATGCAGAAGTAAAAAACTGAATGAAGTTACCAGCACCAATCATATCATATCACTAAGAAGAGTTGGTTATCTGACTGAATACGTTAATAAGTCGAGAATGCACCGCTAAGAAATTCTCTGCTTTATTTATTCTTTTTCAAGACATACCTAGTAATGATGCAAATGCAACATACTGCAATCGCTGCACATGGATGGGTATCTCGCTAGCAATATCATGATGTATAATAGGAAAAAATGGTGGCCAATTCTTTTCCTCTATCATAATACCAGCTGCAAATATGAAAAGGTGCATAGCTTTAATCACTATAACAAGGTTATTAGATAAATGAGAAGGCAGCAACATCAGTGTGTCAAAAAATAGAAAACCAGGATCCAGGAAGATCATACCACGTGCTGCTGCCTCTTCTCTGCGTTTAAGTTCCTATAAAACAAAACTGAATTAAACAAATATATGGATGTAGCAAAAATATTGTTATCAAAGAAAACAACAGTTGTGTGAACACTGAGTCAATGGGTCCTCTCTATCATAGTCACGAAACATGATAAGTTTTATAGTTCATTAAAATAGGCAAAAATAAAAACAGATGACAGAATAAATTGTCACAGAGCAGAAATGACAATAAGATGCAACAAAGGCAGATGATCAATTGACTTGAGTTTTCTGCCTATCAATGAGTCTCTCGTGTTGGCATTTAGATCATAAACATACCTTTTCCCTCTTATTTAACTGTTCTTCCTTGATTTTCAGTTCCCTTTCTTTTTTCTTCAGATCCTATATGAAAACACAGAACTATGAAAGCATTACAGAAAAATACTCTTAACAGAAGCTGCAAAGATACATCAGACAAGCACTGATTATGACATCAAGAAGATGCAATCTTTATAACAAATGTTTCTGCAACTCTACATATCAAAGACAAACGACTTTTTCATGCATCAATTATATATTTGAAAAGCACAAAAGCACATTCGAACTCCTAATAACTTTATGTCCTCCTCAAATGGACACTCAGTTTACTGATTCATATGTTGGCTTTCATTAACAATATAGTACCCTGAAATTTGCACTTACATTTGATGTATCAAGTGGAATATCAACTGTTGTTCCATAATCATTGTAGAAACCATCAGGTTCTGAAGGAAGTGGTGAAAGCCTAGAATTTGACGCAGGAGGAATACTTGATGGATTCTGCAGTCATAATGGATATTGGATAAACAAAATAATTAGTAAGACATTCTGGTAAAATTCTTCTGAGTTGAATAGATGGCTTGCATCTCAGTTAACCACAAATTGAGCATATTATCACATACAAGACATAATAGTTTCAGACAGAAAGTGCTTATATTTATTACTCTTTGGTTTGAGCAATTCTTTCCTAGAATCATCTAAATTGTGGTACATATGTTATGGGACTAGACAATTGATATTATAAGTTAAATACCAGATTTACTGAGTGAGTAGTCTAAATAGTGGCACGTATTCAAGCTTTGATTGCTGATTTTTTTTAGTGGAGCATATCAACTAGAAAGACAAATAAAACATCATTACCACTCCTAGCTACAGAGCTTATAACTATACTTGACCATTGTTTAATTTCAGATATACAAGAAACCATTGCCTTCAAGAACGAACGCCATAACTAGATTGTTAAGTTCAGAGGGGAACAATCATCTGTGTAAATGTTCAATAGACACTAAAGTACTTCTTATGTGATTCAATGTTTATTCTATCTCTAAATAAGAATTTCTACTACAAACGGAAGTTGTTAACTATCGATAGATAGACCGCTTTTAGAAACTCCAATAATATTCCGGATCAAACAGTCTCCCAGGATTTTTTTTTCTTCGTTGTGCTATTTCACTTACAAAAGGAAGGCCCGACTGTATATCCCTGATTTTAGGGCATACCATATCCGACTCCAACTGGAATGATGAGCAAGGAATAAAGCATCTCAAGGCATACCATAACAACTACAAATTCATATCATACAGAAAAAGACCAAAAAAAAAAGAAGGTAAAAAACGTGTCTTTTTAACCGTTCATAAGCATGACTCTACCCATAAGGAGCCTAACACCGAGTATACAAAATTTCTCAAACTAAGATGTCAAGGGTTTCGCCCAAAAAAACAAAGGCAAAAAAAATAATCATACATCACAGCAATTCTAGTCAGGAACAATCAGATGGACACCCAGTGAAAAATTAAAAAAAAAACAAATCGGAAAGGAGAGATGTATATGGAAAATTGCTCACTGCGAAGGGATTGACGTCCTCTTCCTCCTCGAAAGGGTTGCTATCGTAGCGCCTCGCCATGAGCACGATCGCTGAGAAATCGAGAAAGAGAGGAAAAGTAAAAATTCAGAGGGAGTATCAAAAGCTTAAAAGAAAAATAAGAGAGGAAGAAGGAAGAAGTCGCTGAAGACTTTTCATTGACTTTTTCATCAATTTGGTTGCTTCACTAGTTGCCGTGTGGACTAAGCAGTGATACAAAAAATTAATTTAAAAAATGCTTAATAGTTCTTTAATAATATTTTTTTAAAAAAATATATTTTAAACATATTTAATGAAATTAAAAAATATTTTAAGTGGTGATTTTAAAAAAGTAAAATAGGCATTTCAGTTTAAATAAAAGTGTTTTGACGGTAAAATAAAATTATAATAAATATTTTACTTTAATCCTTAAATTTATTTTAATAATTACTAAAAAGGACATCTTTTATCTTAGGTGAAAAGAATACATGTTTTTATCAGTGTAGTTAGGAAAATGAAACTAAATGTTAGATTGTTAAAAGTAACATAATAAATCAAATTTATAACAATAAAAATTGATAATACAGGGCTCCTATGGAAGTGTTATAGTGGTACTATACTAAAGAAGTAATAAGAGAGGCGAAGTTTGAATCTTAAATATAATGAATATTTTAAAAATTAACTTTTAAATATATATAAAATGTATTTCAAATTTAGTAGGTTAATATGAGAAAGATCATCTACTTCTACTTTTAGTATTAATAATAGAATAATATTGTTTTTGAAATAATGATATAATGATTAGATCTTCATAGATAATTAAGAAATTTAAAGTTTGATTCTCAATTGATCATTTGGATAAATTTTTATTAATATTTTTTGATTTATTTTGATAATTAATATTTTTTTTTTTGTAAAATCAAATTTATCACATCAAAATTAGTCAATGAAATTAACTAGATTTGCAATGCTCACACCTACTTATTAAAACAAGTAATAAAAAATAATTCAGAGCACAAAGTCCCACCAAAACAGTTCCAAAAGAAAGATTGAATCATACTAAATCTATTGTGTGCCGCCTTATTTTACTTATTTTACATTACAAAATATTATTTTTGTAATTCAAATATGTGATGATTAGATCACGGTAACAATTTTATGTTCCCTTCGTTAAAAAAAAAATGAATATATTTAAAAGTAATAAAAAATATGATAAACAATAAATATTAGTGTTGTAAAAGCTGAATCAATCAGAGTACTACATACAAAAATAAAGAGATACTATGAAATGAACTCTCGTTCTTTCCATGTCTTTATCTTCCTGATAAAGAAGAGTCGAGTCAGCTGCAAGTTTTGTTCAACCGCACTGGTGAAATTCTTTGGATGATGAATCGATCTGTTAAACTTAAAACAACATTCCATATAGACAAGATCTTAATGGAGTAACATAAAATGCTCAAATCAAAAGTTCTCATTTGGAAAACAATAGTTCTAGTTTGGATATCGCGATGCAAAGAACAATGCAAATAGATAAGACAACATAGCAGATACAAGAGAAGGAACGATTTACATAGTTTCACTAAGCCTAGTACTGGAACAATGGAATTTTGACATCCCTGCTTCAAACAAAACACAAAAAGGTTTAGTGTGCCCCTTTGTCTTTTTTCTTCTTTTCTTTTTTCTTGTGTGCCATATCGTCCGGTGCCTGCTCGTCCTTAACTTGCCTTCGCTTCTTTTCCTTTTTACTGGGTTCCTCTTCAGGCAGTGGATGGGGGGTCAGCAACTCATCTTCCTGCTTTGCATCCTTCTTTTTCTTCTTTTTACCCTGCTCTTCCGCAGCAATTTGCAAGCTAATGTCATCTGCCTCGACCATCTTTTTTTTCTTCTTCTTTCTCTTCTCCCCCTTGTCCTTGGCCTGGTCTGCAGAAGTCTCATTTGCTGACTTCTCAGTGGAAGTCGGTTCTATTTCCTCGTGCTTCCTCTTCTTTAGAAGTGCTCCTTCCTGTTCACTAGCAGGTTTCTTCATAGTTGGATCAGTTGCTTGTCCAAGCACAAGATCAGCTGATGTATTATACGTCTACATAGAGAAGCAAACGATTTGCAGGATCAGTTTCAAGACCAACATTTCACATTTCAGCTAGATGAAACGCAAAGATCACATGTAGTATGAAAAAGAAACATTGACAGAAGTGAAAGCAGCAAGACCATTCATACCTTTGCTGGAGTAATCAGGGCCCCTGCACCCTTCTTTCGATCTTTATCATAAAATTCAATCTTGGGCTTCCCTTTGGTTGAGCCAGCAGAATGACCCAACTCTCTGCCCTCCAGCACTCGGAGGCGGGCTTCAAGCTATTCAATAATTTTAATAATGAGATTTCAATGTATGCTCCATATGTATCTAAAAGATATGAGATCCACTATAATTTTTACCTTAGCTCGATTTTCCAGTCCCATACTGTTGTCTTGACCATCACCAAGAGCATCATACCTAATAGCCAAAGCAGTCTTGGCAGCGAGAGAACGAGAGATTTTCCCTTTGATTTTTGGAGCTGCCTGACCAACTAATGATGCATGGAAAATAAGCCCATACTTTGGTGTAGCCTGTTTGGTCTTTAAAGCTCTAAACAAAGCCTGCATGTGACCAAATAACCATTACTAACCGGAGATACAGAAAAAGGAAAATTGGAAAAAGGTTGAAATAACCAATTTAAAGTTATATGCAAAAACAGATCCGGTTTGTCCCTTCAATAATGATAGTGGAGACAGCCATGCACTTAATGGTCCTTGCACAATTAAATGGAAATGATAGTTGTAACAATCTAATGCAGATAACCAAAATCATCATTAGCTTAAATTTTTTGACTCTATTTTGGTCCTCTGATACTATCCCTCTGTTGCACGTACAAAGTGTGAAGAATGCATATGCCACTTAACTCCTTTCCTGTCACCTATGAAGCCATTATAGCCATTATACATGAGCTTCCTCTACTTCTTCCCGTGGTCTCACAAACAAATCCAGCTGTTCAGACTCATTTTTTATGTGCATATTCGTGTAGTGTAATGTCGACATGGATACATCTGCTAAGTCCAAAAAACAAAGACGACACAAGATAACCAATTGACAAAGTCCAAGAAAATAATAATTCAATAAAATATGCTTCTAGCATGTCTATCTAGCGAAGATGATTCAATCATAACAATATTAAGTTGGTCATGATTTGATATTTAACATGTGTGTCATGATCTGGTATTTAACAAGTGTATGATAGTTTAACCTACATTGTCCTTATGCATCTATGTGTTAACATAATGTGGTCCCTGACTTGGTCATGATTTGGTAGTTAATAAGTGTGTGATAGTTTAACCTAATTGCCCTCATGGATCCAAGTTACCATGATGTGATCCCTCACTGCATAAACTTCTATGACATATATGGCTTATGCAACGGATTTTATAAAACAACAAATCTAAGAGTAATAAATTAGCAAAAATATTTCTTGCAGGATACCCAAGAATGACACACGAGATAATTTAAGTACTATAAAATCAGGTTCTAGCTCATGTACAATAGAAAACTCAGAACATATGGTCCATTCAGATGTAAGCAAGACTGGTGGGAGGGACATGTACAATATACTCACCCCAAAGGTGTAAAATTAGTTCCCTACCTTATTTATCATATCCAAGTCTAGGAAGAGAAACTACATTAAAAGTTCTTCTGAGTTTGAATAAGCAAAGGATTTATAGGACTGCTTAACTTGCAACTAAGAATAGCCTTAACCAATTCATTGTTATGGTAAACAATTAAACTACATACGGAATTAAACCAACAATAAAGGATAAATATTACAAATAAAGAATTGGGAGATATACCAAAAAATAACAACGCGTCTCCTACCAAATAATATCAAATTCCAACAACACAGCTTAAGACAAGATTATTGTCGCCAAAAAATTATTCTCAAAACAACCATTGTGAAGTCCCAAAGAAACATAAATGAGAGAAGTATTCTATTGTAACCTGGAAGATTTGAAACTATATTTTTGCTAAACAAGCGTTTAACTAAATTATTCATCAAGAATAGCAGTGCCACCAAACTCATACTAATCATCATTGTTTTCTCTTACATCTATGGTGACACAAAGGAAAGCACTTTTGGAGGCAAGGACAAAAAATAGAAGATATACCTTTTCAGCACCAAGAATCTGAACTGTGCTCCCAGGTTGCTTTGCCAGATTCAGTAAACTACCACCATGAGCAATAAGACGTGCTCCAACAAGCTCCCCAACAAGAGCAGTCAAATTAGGTGCAATTGTGTTCATTCTACTTTTCAGGTAATCATAAAGTTGAGCTCTATACTCTGAAAGAGCTAGAACCTGATCACAGAGTTCCTTGATGTTTAACAAGTCTAGATCACTAACTTCAGTTCCCATCGATATCACTGCTGCTTCTTTCAGCTCTGCCTCAGTCTCTTCAGACAATATCTGTTAACATGGACATTGAATCATTTGCAGTGGAAACAACACAATTTCCTCTAATAATTGTGCTAGAGAGCTCATGTTTTACCTCAGAAAAATCAAGGGAAACAGCATTTGTACGGTCGCCCATCAGCTTAACTACTTTTGCATACTGAATATTGTCTTGCACAATTTTAGCAAGCTCTGGAAAATGCCATCCATACCATTCACGAACTCTCATGGCATAGGTATTGAGCTCTTTGTCTAAATCATCCAATAATCCGATGGCTTGAATGATCATTGTATCAACCTAAAACAATCAAAAAGAAAATCATTTTAAATCACAAGAGCAATTCAGTTTATAAGAGGTGAAATTATATATGCACAAATTTCCAAAACCCCTTCTTTATAAATTAGGTCCCAGTGGAGCTAGACTCACCAAGAGAAACAAAAATGTCATTTTCTAAAAGGGTGCTCAAATTATGTGTACAAAAAATGAGTTTTTTGTTTCCCATATGGTGTTAGTATATTCAACATCGAAATATTTGTTAAGAATTGATATAGGCAGGCAATCGTGAGCATACCCAACCACTTTGAATCAAAACTAAAAAGGAGTAACCTTATCAGGGCTGAACTTTAGCTTGTATCTGGATAAGCTGTGGGACAATCCTAAGCTCATTGGAGCTAAATCTTGTACAGCTAACCCAGCTATGAGTTCTGTCAACTGATTCCTAAGCCCCCTCATAAGCTCCATCACAGCATTGTTGTGGAGACAATCAATTTTCTGTAGATCATAGAATGCAAAACTCAGATCATATAACTATACCAGACAATGATAAAGCACATTAACTAGCTAACCAGCTTATCCTTTATTGCATTGCCAAGTTTTGAATCAGCCACGGCCAATGTTTCACCATCACAGTGAGCACGTAAAAACTTCCTCAAGCCTTTGCTGGGCTTGCTATCAATCAATAACGTTGCAGCAGATAATGCATCTGAAGTGTTCTCAAATTTATTGAAAGCTTGCAGTTTCACAATCTGACAAAAGAGGGGAAAATATTTTTAAAAATAAATATTGACAACAGAAAAAGGAACTGAATATCAAGTGTCATCTGGCAGCTTGTACTGCTCTGAAGTTTCCTGAGAAATAAATTAGTTTACTAGGTGAAATGTGGAATCATTTGTTTCATAATAGTCATTTCAAACAGTAAGAAACAACCTATTTAGTAATGAACATTTACAATCAGGAGGAAACACGGCAGAAATAAGTAACATGTCAAGTAACCTTTCTAGCAGACTCCGCACTTGTAAACTCCTTCCATAAATCCTGAAATAGCAGATGGAAAATGGTAAACCAATAAAGCAAACAAAACTAATAACTTGATAAAGCAAGAAATATCAACATTCTCCCAGATCAAATCTGCAACGACGAGAAAGGAACGCCAAACACGTCTATCCATACCTCGACTTTGTCCAGCTTCCCTTCATCCAAAACCTTGAACAGGGCAAAACCCGCAGGGGTTTCAAACAACACCAACATCGTAGCACCACCAACCTACAACATGAAAGCAAAAAAAAAGCAATTACCAAACAAGAAAGTAAAACAATAAAATAACGAATATAAAGGGATCTGATATGCAAGATGAAATCTTAGCGAAAGAGAACATGTTGAAGAAAGTCTCAGATTCAAGAACCACTGAAAAAACGATTAGGGCATAGCAAAACAAGCGATAAGTAGAAGGGTTGTCAAAAAGAACCGAAACGGCAACGCATCTCGATCGAGCAGAGATCGGAACATGGGGTAAGGAAAAATTCCAGGCCGGTGAGGGGGAAAGACGATGGCTTTCGTACCTTCTGCAACCTTCGCTTCCCGTGGGTGCGCCGCCAACCCTGGCGATGGAGACAAAGATGGGGAGGCGGCGAGGAGAGCACCAGGAAGAGGACCGTAGTAGGGGTTTTGAAGGGTTCTTAAAGAAACCAGAAGGGGTGCGTTGCGGCGAGGAGAAGGAATCTGACCGTTGGTAGATGTGCTAGAGGAATCTTGATCGTCCATGAGCAGAGGGTGGGCAATTCGGATCCTATTTGGATCAACGCATCAAACCGGATCCACATTATCTAAAAGCCTTTAAAAAATATATATTGTTTTATATCAACTAAAATCTTCACAAGACAAACTTTTTTGATTGCCAATTTTTTTTTTAAAATATATATAACATATGTTAGCACTCAATTAAATTTATCAAATAATAATAATGTAAATTCTCAACGAAAGTTATAAATAATCATAATAAATATTAAAAATATCAAATATATAGACATATATATAAGAAAAAAATTTAACTGCTTGAATGTTTACTATCATCCATAAAATTTAACATTGAAACACTTTTTTCAGATTTTAATTAAATATCTAAATATGTTACTTTTTACCAGAGCAAGTCTCGATTATTGATTACCTTTGAATAAATTTTAAAAATATTTATTTAAATAGCTAAAATGCATTGTCAAATATGCATTGCACATTGAATATTTTATTAATATATAAATATTTAATACAAGTGTACGAGAAAAAAAACATATGATAAAGGTTTAATGATTGACGGATTAATAAATAGTGAATTTGCATTCTTGTTGATCCTTTTAAACAACTAGCTGCTCGAAGGGATTAAATTAGTGTAGGGTGAAATTGTCAAACAATATAAGATATAGATTTATTAATATTAAATTAACCCTTTAAGAATTCTTAGATGGTCGAGGCAATTAAATTGTCAAGATAAAATATGATTAGTGGAAGTCTTTTCAATTTTATTTACAGATTTTCAAAATTTTAATGTTTTCTTACAGGGAATCGATATAGAAATTTATTACGCTAGATAAAGTTAACTGAACATTTAAGAACGAATTCAAACTGTAACATATTATAAAAAAAATTCTCGGATGACAATTCATCCATTTGAATGGACTTTCATGAATATTCCCATATTTACCTAGTAGTCAGCGATATTTAAATTATCAATATATATATATATATAAATTTAACCAAACTTAATCAAAATTATTTATCAAACTTATTCTCGACACAATCAACTTGCGATGCAATACATCTACACAATCAACAATCTTGACATATACAATCGACCATCACATTTCTTGTACTATCAAATAAGTTTCACAATTTATTTGCACTTAATATCTGTTTTTGAAAATGAAGGGTACTCATTCGGCTTCCCAAATGCTCAGTCTCAAATACTAACAGTTTCTCATTGTGATTCTAAAATTGTCCTCTGTTTTTTTGACATTTTGACATTTTCTTTTTAAAACAGATGTATTCTACCACACTCAATTACAAAATAGACTGATAAAATAGAATTCTTGCCTCAGCAGCGATAGAATGAAAATAGCAAAATACAAATAACATACACATTTTCTTTTTTTCTAGGGGATAATATGGTTCAAGGTGACAAAATGTTCACAGCTATATCATGCTCCAAAATAAGATTTGGACCGTCTCATCGCCGCCGCCTCCCCTTAACAAAAGCAAATTGCAAAAAAAATTGTTAGTAAGATATGACTTGTTTGCTAACAATCATATGCAGCAATTTGTATAGATTTGGAGCTTACCGAGCCCATGTAGTCATCCACGGATGATTGTTTTCTCTTTTTAAAGGAGGTCAAGGCAGGAGTCTCGTTAGTCTGTCCCTTTGATAACCGCTTTGTTGGTGTCTGGAAAAAGCATTGAATTAAAAGAAATTATTAGACCAAAGCAATTGCATGATCCACGAAGTTAAGACAGAAGTATAAGATGAGCTGTACCCTAGAGTGTTTTTTGTCCTTCCGTGCCTGTCTTTCCCTCTCATCGTATTCTTGGTTTTCTTTCTCCACGAGACGGATAAGGGTATCACAGCGTCTAGCAAGTTCCTGAGTTGTCCGGGACTTGACAAACCAATCGAACCGAAACAAAGGTGAGGTGCGAAATGCTGCCTTGAGCTCATCCCAGTTGCCATAACCAAGTTTGTGCACCATGCACAACTGAAACAATAAACAGAGAGTTAAAATGTGAACATGGAAGGTTCAATCAAAAAGTGAAGAGAGCTTAATACCATGAAACGATCACATTCTTCATTATACAATTTTCCTTTATTTTGGCCATATTGAATCTTTAGTTCCAACCATGGGTTCTTATAGCGGTCCAACTTCTTGCCGATTGCTCTCATTATCTCTTCTTTTCGTGAGATTCTGGCCTCACCCCTCTCTATGTTCTTGATGATACGGTCATAGTCTGAACATTCAATAAAATTAGAGGTGCTCAAACCTATTGTCATAAGCCAAAGAGAACCCACTAAATGTGCATTAAGAACAAAGTACCATTTAATTCTTTGTATCTCTGTCTGAAGACCATGACATATCTTTCTACCTCTTCTTCTGTTTTCCCCTCCACCTCTGACGCTATATTCTTAATGTCATTGCGGCCATACTTCTCACACGCTCGAGTGAAAGTATTGAAGTCTTTCCTTGTCCACGTTGAAAACCCCTACAACAAGAACATAAGACGGGCTCTATCTGCATAAATATTGGCGAATGAACTCACCTCCTCAAGCAGTCGCTCCTTCTCTGCTTGTTCCTCTGCAGTCAACGGATCTTCCAAATCTGTTTCACCACATGACATGACCAATTTTAGCTGATCAATCCACTAAGATACATACATCCACAAATTAATTATAATACCTTCAGCTTCCTCCTCTTCACCTATAGTATCTTTTAGCTGATTTTTTTGATGAGATTGCTGAAATTTGATGGAAACAGCAGCAAAAAAGCATAAATAACCTTGTTTGGCATAGAGAAAAAAAACAAGAGAGCAACATACCATGAGATATCGTACTTCTTTCTCATACAACTCACTTAACCTCTGAGTGTTGAAAAACTGAAAATCATGTCTGAAATGTTACCAAAAAAAAGTTAGATAATATCCATATACATAAACGGTCATTTAAGATCAGATAATCAACTTACAATTGAGGCATACGAGGAATCCGTGGCTCTTTAGATTTTGCAGAAGCACCTTGTCGCATTGTTTGCTTGAAATAATCAGCATCAGAATAACTGAACACCAATATAGTGTATTAGCACAATGAGATCCTACCAAAATGCATAATTGCAACTGATATTTCATCTTACTTGCGTTTTCTTTCCCTCCTGGGTGGTTCAACCCAGTTATCAGCAACTATTTTTTTAAAGTCGACCTTGTTATCGTCCTTCAAAATCAAAGAAAAGGAAATGAAACTTGATTAAAGGGAAATGAAATGTATTGTATACTATTAATAAGTCAGTGAACATTGGTTCAATAAAAATGAAGCTAGGTACTATGTAATAAGAATCTGCCTGACAACAAAAAAGAATACTTCATAGTTCACATATACCTTCTCATCGCCAAAATCATACAAGTCAGCAGCTGTGAAGAAAAAAAAAATGTAAGCCACGCAAGGAAAATATCCAAGAATTGCTATCAGGAAGGAATCAGCATACTGTCATCCATCTTAAACTTTATCGCATCCTCTGTAAACTTTTTCATTTTTACATCAAGTTCTGCAGTCGTCTCTTCTCCTTTAGCTATGATACGATCAATGTCCTCATCAGTAATTGTGCTGTCCTTGGAGCTAAAGACCATTTCAGCACCAAATCTAACCATTTGTAGAAGCTCATCTTTGTTAACAGCTGCTTCAAGGAAGCTTATAGATTAGAAACAAAAGAAATGGATACTGGACGAATTGCTTGACCAGCAGGCAGTAAGCTCTTTGAAGGAAACTTACTTTTCTGTTCTGCTAATCTTCCTTGTTGAATAACTAAGGCATCAAGTGCAAGCTTTTTGTATGCCCTTTCTATCACTTTCTCCTCAATAGCATACTGCATTATAGACATGTCAAATAATTCTGAAATCATTAGATTAAATTGAAACATCTAGAGCACAAGTATTATTGTACCTCGGTACAGAAACGGAACACTTGAACTTCTTTCTTTTGGCCAATTCTATGAGCACGATCCTGTGCTTGTAAATCAACTTGTGGATTCCTAGTAATGGCATATCCATAATAATTTAGCATTTGAGGGAGCACAAATATAGCAAACAATATATGCATAGAGGAATACCAGTCACTGTCATAGAGAATGACAACGTCTGCAGTAGCTAGATTAATTCCCAGTCCACCAGCTCTTGTAGAAAGCAAGAAAATAAATTTTTGGCTTCCTGGTTGATTAAAAGCTTCAATTGAAGCATCCCGTTCATCTCCCCCGGTATTCCCATCAATCCGACAATATTGGTACCCACGATATAGCAAATAATCTTCCAATATGTCCAATAGTCTAGTCATCTAAATTACAACACATACAGGTATTAGATTGATAACACACTAATATCTTATTTTTGACTGTAAGCAATACTGGGCAGCTATGTGAAACAAGTTGGGACAAACACAGCTAAATTATGACGAACATGATATGAAAACAATAAAGATTAGAAATATCATGTTTCTACATCGAGTTTCTGATAGGTTAAAAGTGAGAATAGCAGCCTTTGCATGTAGTAGCAATATGAATAAACCAAAGACACCTCACAAAAGTTGACGGACTAAAAACGATATAGACCTGTGAAAATATTAGAACCCTGGAATCCCGCTCCTTTAGTTTAGGCAACAACTTATCTAGCAGAACCATTTTTCCTGCAAAAGCAATTATATGTTCAGAAAGCAAAGAATTTTGCAATAGTATCTCACAGGATTTGGACTTACCTGCATTTGTGATAAGATGTTCTCCAGTTGTATAAGGTGGTCCAGGCTCTGCACCTTGGAACAGATATGGATGATTGCAACATTTGCGCAGTTGCATAGCAATGTTCAGAAGACGCTTGCGCTCCCCTCCAGCATTAATGACCTCCAAGTCTTTTTGAAGCAAAGCACGGTAATAATGCTTTTGCATCTGGGACATTCCTACCTTGAGTATAGTTTCCTTTTTTGGAGGCAAACCTTTTTCAACATCAGATTTAAGTCTTCTCAAAAGAAACGGGCGAAGAACCTACAAATGAAGACAAAATTTGAATCTTCACTGATACATATATCGGGAGTTACAATCTGAGTTTGTCATTGATGAGAAATGAAAGCACACCTTATGAAGTTGTTGGACAACCTCCTGCTGATCATTTTCCCCAGATATTTGGAACCATTCATCAAAAGTTTCAGAAGAACTAAATATTTCAGGAAGCAGAAAATTAAGAAGAGCCCAAAGCTCATGCAGGTTGTTCTGCACAAAGTAATGATTGTTAGCATCAATGTAGTCAATCCCAAATAGTTGGGATAAATATGGATTAATCATGAATGATATTAATAATGACAACTAACAAGCCTTAAGGAATCGTCACACTCACTATACAGGCAAAAAATGAATTGGTTACCTGAAGTGGTGTTCCAGTGATAAGAAGGCGGTAATTAGTATTGTAGAGTCTCATTGTTTTAGAAAGAAGAGAATTTTCATTCTTTATCCGATGAGCTTCATCAATGATCACATAGCGCCAGCTAAACCGTCTTAAAGCATTCTTTTCTTTGATAGCCATTTCAAAACTAGTTACGCAGACGTCAAACTTCCCAGCCACCAACAGATTCTCACGAATATGTCTCTGTCGAATACCACAAACAAATTAGAAACTACACCCACACAATTTCTTGCAGCTAGAAATGAAAACATATTTGAAGAAAACAGAGAACAATGTTTAAGCAATTGACTGACTCTTTCTTCAGGATCCCCGAGAAATTTTATAGGGCACAGAATTGGACAGAAGCGCCGAATTTCCCTCATCCAGTTGCCAAGAGTAGATTTTGGTGCTACCACCATATGAGGGCCCGTAATTCCTCTAAATTCATGCAAATAGCCAAGTAGAGAGATAGTTTGCAATGTCTTTCCAAGACCCTAAATAAGAGGGAATATATAAGTGGATATAAACTGAGATAAAAATTTACTAAACATAACAAAATCTTTCCTTTTGCAGTACCATTTCGTCAGCTAGAATCCCATTAATTCCATTCTCATACAATCTTATTAGCCAATTCAATCCAGCTAACTGATAATCTCTCATTTTTCCCTGTATACCTGCAGAAGTAGGTAAAGGGTAGGCATAAAAAAACAAAACTTGCATTAGATGCTAATCAGTAAAATAACGAATTCAATAAATTATCAACCATATCAGAAATGGACGCTCTTCAAATGCTATTATTGAGTTTAAGTCAACCGCAACTAAGCTAATATTAGATAGAATATCAATACGGCCAATAACTGATTTGTTTTACTATCCATACCAATCCATATAATGATATAGATTTTGTCAACCATAAACATAGACTTAGCACTCACATCAAAAGTCTGGCATCAACCATACTGAATGCATTTGCTCTATAGCATTCCTTGCCTGGGATTCCTATATAGGATTGAAATTATTAAATAAATAAATAAAAATAAGTGGAAATAAGGATATAAATATATATATGTATGTATCATGTGATTTCATATTATGGGTATTATTACATTAACAATATCATATTAATGAATGTTGTTACTATTAAATAACACTATTTTAGAAATATCAAATATTTGATTTATAGTTGATAGTTAAATAATATTTTAGTAAATATAGAATCAATAATTTTAAAATATATTAATAAATAATGTTACCTTTACTAATATAAAGTAATTAAAAAACTGATATATTAATATATTATTTTCTAATATAGATTATATTTACTTAGTGGTAGATCACATGCAAAAAAAAGGTTATGTGTTGATCTTACTACAAATCTTGTATGGTGAGAAAGTGAAGAATTTATGCTAGAGCAAAAGAACCATCTCTCTCTCTCTCTCTTCAATGCCACCACTAGTATTCAAGCTAAGATTAGTAATGTCCTAATTTCAATTAATATTTTTCCATTTAGATAAGAATCCTGCCTAATTTCTCTTCAAGTTTAAATTCTCATATGCCAAAGCCACCAACCATTTGTATCACTTGACCAAATCAGTTACTGCGATGTATAGTTATTATTGTCATATGTATCAAATATAATTCATCTTCCATTCCCTTGCATATATTTTATTTTGCTTACATCCCACCCAATCATCCAAGTTTATGTTTGTTGTTGATGAATGTGGAACTGTGCATACTAAGTTGGTGTCCTAGCCACCAAGACAGAGATATAGTAAAGGTGAGGAGGAAGAACTAAAGAAGAAAATGAGGTGAGTTGTCGTTGTGTGGAGAAGTTATATATTTCATTGAGGAATACTTAGTATCTCTTTGACTTATTTTTACAATTATTTCATTCTTTAAACAATCAAATGCCTAGAAAATTGGAGTACAATTACAGGTTCTCACATAAACAGGGCGCGATTAAGTAAAGCATTATTTCTCTTTCCATTGTTTTTCACTTCACATCCATTTAAAGAGGAAATCATGTTATCATTATAGTTGTCAAAATCAATATCTGAGTGATATGATAGTCAAAGGTACAGATTCCATCAGATAGGTAGAATCAAAGAAATTGAAAACCATAGGATAAATAAAAAAATGGAAAAGGTATAGGATTCTTAGTGGAGAGTTGAAGGAAAAGAAGCACTAGAATCATTGTTGATCGAGAGAAAATATTGTACTCTCACTCAAACCACAATATCCTCTCTCGATCCATAATAAAGTTACTTGATAAGTAGTAAGCGAGAGAAAGATAGAAAAAGACATCAAGCCTAACGAATGACGACAAGTTTCAATGATTTCCAAACTTATGAATCTTAGTGGTATGTCAATTTCTGAGAAATAATAGCATTGGCCATTATTGGTACCAATCCAACTTGGATGATCCTTGTCAATATTAGATTGATTTTGCCAACTATGGTAACCATCAAATTTCTAGAGACAGTAGTTTTTATTTCACTCAATTATTTGAGATAAAAAGTGGAAGTGACAATTAGTTAAAAAGTAGAGGCTCATTTAACTACTTAGTATATGTTAAGTTTCGTTGCCTGGCCAAAATAAAATAATTTTGCCAACACAAATTGACAGGCTAAAGCATGACAAAATGATGCAAGGTTGGTTTCACTACATTTATACCCTTTCACTTGACATGCTCAATTCCAAAAATCTGAATATCACAATTCGATAATCATAAAGATAAAATTTCAGCACAATTTTATCATATAATATCAAATTATATATGTATATACAAATTAATTTAAAATATAAATCATTTTAATTTTAATATCTTAACATAAGTAACTTATAAAAAAAATAAAGTATGATAACCCACAAAGTTAATTAATATTAATATATTATAATAATTTAATATATTAATTAGTAATCTGTATAATTAATTTACAACTTATAAGGTTATGTATACTATTCATAAATTGTTATTGTATAATAGTAAAATATTTATATTAAATTATATATTACAAACTTGTAAAAGCTAAACAATATTAATCAAACGAGTTTAATAATATAGCTTAAAAACTTATAACCTGTAATTGTTTGTGCAAATCCTCCCCTCCCCTTGCTAATGAATCTTGCTTTTCTCCAACTTCGGCCATCACTTCCTCCTTATCTCCTCCACGTGTCTATATTTTCTTCTCATCTAGTTCTACACCTGATTTTTCCTAATTCTGTCGACCGAGACAAGACAAATTCTGCAGATACTAGGTCTTACTGTGTCGACGCAACACTACTACAAAAGGCTTGTCAATATTGTACTAATTAATCTGCTAGTGGAACAAAAGTTTCACCAGCACCAACCTAAATGAAGTCTGGCATATTGGTTTCCCGTCAACCAAGAACATGGTTCCTCTTAAATTCTAGTCTTTTTGAATGATCAAATTGAGCACTCCATCCCTCAGTCAATAATAGTAACCATCTACAAGCTTGAAAAGCAAAGAAAGAAAAATAAAGAACTGAGTTTGAAAAAAAAAAGTATGTTTCCCATTCTGGCCTTTTGAATGATCAAATTGAGCACTCCACCTCTCAATCGATGATGGTAACCATCTACAGGCTTGAAAAGCAAAGAAAGAAAAATAGCGACCCAAGTTTGAAAAAAAAAAAGGTTATGTTTCCTGTCAAATAAAAGTTATTTTTGTAGCCTCGAAGAATAACAAGAATGAAAGAACAAGGCCTTAATAAGAAAAGGATCTCCCAGCAGAACTAAAATCTCACAAGATGGCTGTGTGACCAAACGGGTCCCTCCAGCACCAGCAAGAGCATCTTCTTCCTCCTTAAGATATTCTTCATCTTCTTCTTCCTCAGTTATTTTAGATGCATGACGCCCCCTGAAAGATAGAAAACCAAATTACAAATTTTTACTGGAATAATGAAGGTTGGAGATCTTCTTAGAAGAAAGTTTAGGGTTTTAGATAATCCAATGTCAATAGCAAAATGGAAATAACAAGTTAAACTAACATGGGATTGAATTGGGATTCCACAAGTAAAAATACATTTTCAAGGGCCACATCAGCAGCTTTATACAAATGTCATGCACTGTCTATATTGTTCATCACAAATACACATTATGGAATGCATCTAGTTTAGATAATGCATTTTGATTTCAGGTTGCCATCTTTCAAAATAGTTATGTTATGTTTTCATTTTATCTAGTTTCTGAATTATGAATCACAGAAGTATAAAAGCAGTGTTATAGATCTTTTTGCATTAAATAACAATCAGATAAGTTGGATAGTCCATTTGGGAAGTAGGTCTGCCGGTGATTGCTCAGGCCAGTAAATAACAAAACATCAGCTCCTATTCAATAAGATTTGAGACAATGACAATAAGTTTTATTTAGCAAGACTGAGAAGTTTCATGGAAATACTACATTAGGAATAACCATGAGCAGTCTAAAGCTACATAAGCACGGCCATATAAAAAAAAATTATTGGCATTCAAAGTTTTAAAAAAACTAGATATAAGACAACTAAAATTTTGGAAAAAAAGAGAAAAAACTGCACGTATTATCACAAATTCACAAGGCATTGTTTGTGCAAGTTCATAGTTTTTTACCTACAAATATTAGGGGAAATAAACAAGAAGTTCAGTTAAGATTATTATGAGAGAAGTTACAATCAAAAGTAGTTTGTGAAAGTTTCGGACAACAATTATAAACCAAGAAACTGATGGATAGGAAAATTTACCTGCTCTTAGTCCTAGTAAACAAGATGCACAAAAAAAGATTGTGCATTTATAAACACGAAGGCAAAAAATGCCTAATATAAACAAAAATCATCTGACAAAAATGACAAATAGTTCAGTCCATATAAAGACTGAAATGATAAATATACTTGTAGTATATATATATATGTCGTGAGAACTAGAATTAAAAGTAATAATACAAGAAAACTTGAACAAACAAATGTATGGATCCCAATCAAGATTTGATTGTTACTGAAGTTTGACAATATATTTTAAAATTTATGGTTAGAATTAAGTCCGATATGAGAAATCCTTAGCAAACAGTATGACAAGCAACAGCTATTAACTTGTAATCTATGCAAAATGATCAATTTCAAGAATATTTAGCACAAAGTGCAACCCATTATTTTCACTAATCAACAAACTGGAAGAATCAAGAACGAACTTATAAGAAAGCAAACAGTTGTTAAACAAGAGAAAGTAGCCAACTTGAAATTACTTAGGTCTAAATCAACAATTTAACAAGAAAATAATGCAATAAAACTAATATGAACCACATTGGAGCTATGGAATCAACCAAATCAGCAATCCAAGGCAAACAAGGTAGGAAGGAAAAACTAGATGCAAGTATTGATATAAATAAAAAAAATCAAAATTATATTGTAGTGTGAATAGCAAGTAATTGAAGATGATACAAATCCCATCAATGTAATATAGCAAAAGGAAGATAACCTAAACTGGTTAACAAAGAAAGAATGTGTTCCTTCAACTTCACTTCCACAACCTTGTCATTAAGAATTTCAAAACTTCATAATATTTTGGTTCAGCACACAAATAAAAAGCATGGACAATAACACTAGCAACCTACCTTCCTCTTGGCTTCTTTTCTGATGCAGATTGAGCACCCTTTGCAAAATGAGCAAAGATCTCAGTCTGTTGCAGCAAGTACTTCAAACGCCCTTGTCCCTTGTTGTTCTGGATAATATCTCAAAGTTCTTAGTTACCATAAAAGACAATGCAAAACAATGCTTTGATACATTGCAGTATGGAAATAGATAAGGTTCTTTTGCATGTTTGGATGATGTTCCATGTGGTCAAGTTGCTTATGTTGATTTTGTAAAAGATAGAATCAGCAGCAGTAAGTCAAATTTATTTCCATACATATGAATAAAAAAGGAAAAAAAACACTATCATGGAAACTACGAGTGGTTTGAATAGCATATAATCCAGAAATGATGCAATCAACTTTTGGCAATTAAGCATCTAATAGAGACATTCAAATTAAATTGCAAGATTGTGTTTATGAAAATAATAGCATCTCATTTAGCAAAAAAAAGTAACATCACCAGCAACTTATTTTTCTAAACTCAACTTGGTATCCTACCTACAATCACTTTGAAAGACAATGTCATTTTCCAATTTTTTCATACAGATATTAAAACATAATTGCAAGATAGACAATGGCATTCACATTTACAATAAAAATAAAAATATGTATATATCACCGGCATCACCGGCAACTGATTTTTTTTTCAAACCATAACTTGGTACCTGAACTACAATCACCTTGAAAATCATACCACATTTCAAATTTCTTCATTAGTTTTTACCCATAGTTATATTCCAAATAGAGTTTGGTAAACCTTTTAAATTGATATCAGCATTTCTAAGTTCATTTATTTCATTCATGGTACAATGTCAGGCTTACAATTCAGGAAACACTCATTCACACTTCATCACGTGTGATACTATATCTACTACATGGAATTTGAAAGAATCATGCCATGGAGTTGGTCAAAATTCAAGCAATGCTATATTAAGATATAGGAGAGAACAATGAATAGCTAGCATGCATTAACTATATTAGTTATTTAAGAACAATTACCATGTCGGCATTAATATTAGCATTCTGTTCATCAAGTATCTCTTGAATCTTTTGTTTTTTCATCCGCTGCATCTCTCTTAATCTGTCTCTTTCACGCTTCCCAATATCAAATTTTTCCTGAAACAAAATGTCGAGTAAACACTCCGTGTGATCCAAAAAGAAAAAAAAAACTCCATCATCCTTGAGATAAAACAAGATCACTTATGTCAACATAAACGAGGTGTGATTACGCTCCAATGAAGAAAGATAAGTCGTGAAAGGATAGAAAGAAAAAAAACGTTATCTACACAAAAACAAGTTCCGTATAAATGCAGGAGCCAAAAGACACCTAGATATACGATTACACCAGTTAAAAACCTAGTAAAACTAATCTATCAGATTCCAAGTGTTAGAATCTAGTCCAGACTCGTCAGATCATAAATATATGAACTGGATCTTTTTCTAGAAGCTTGAGGTTTAGGAACAACGGTACACTCTGCCAAATCTTAAGAAAGATATCAGAGAAGAAATTTCATTTCGTAAAACAACAATGTAAGAGCAAGGCTGTCGCAACCCTATCTCATTAATTGTAAACTGCAGGAAAGCGCATTAACACAGGAAAGAAGGGAGAAGGACTATCTATTGTGTTTGCACCGAATACTGACCCACCGAAACGAAAAATTCTGATTTCGTGATAAAACGTACTTAAGCACAGTAGAAAACCGACCGAACAACGACGGTGGTATCGATCAGATTTCAACGGCACAAGCGATCGGAACTTACTTCCTCGCCATACTCATCGCCATCGTCTTCCTTGGCGTCTTCATCGCCGCTGTCATCCTTAGCCTCATCTTCGTCGGGGCTAGCCGTTCTGGCGACAGCCTCGAGTTCCTCCTCGTCGATCTCCTCGTCGAGATTGGCCTCCTCTCCATTCCTGCCCTCATCCTCCGAGGCGATCGAGTCGTTCGAGGCGGTTCCCTCCGAGGAAGTTCCCGAATCGTAGGGTTTCGCCATCTGCGGCAGGGGAACGAAGGGTTTCGCCTCTCGAAGAAGTCGAGGTGGGAGCGGCTTCCTGTTACTGAAAGGTGTCGTTCTGTGAATCGGTATGAGCTCAAAACGTCCGGGGCGCGTGAATGAATTACGTTACGCTGTTCGGGTTCCCTCCAAACCTACCATTTTTGGTTTTCATGTTTTTTTTAATCTTTTTCTTTAATTAGTAAAAGAACAAATTGCTGTGAAAAAAAATATTAAAAGAATATTTCGAACAATTTGATAAAAAAATATTATTAGTAATTTTAGTTAAAATTGTAAAAGTTTTAGCTAAAATAAAAAGGACAAAAAATAAAAAGACGTCTCTTTTTTTTAACTAATCATAAAATAAAACATCCTATATTGATTAATTATCAAAAGAGTGTCTATTATTATAAAATGATACAATTATTCTTTACTATTTACTATAAAGTAATAACTTATTTTTATTATTATTTCTCTCCTTTTTTTTTTCTATCTAAATGGACACGTTACAGTAGCTATGAACTATAGTTACTATACAATTATAACACCTATTATTTTGTAATTGTTATAATATGAAAAAATTAACACTAAAATTATTCGGATCCTTCGAAAAGGATTTCAATAATATTTTTTAGCCTTAAACATGGTTGTTACAAGTTTTCCCCCATAACAAATTATAGATATCCGAACGAATTTCGATTTAATATATTGTGCATTCCGTGATTATATCTGAGTTAAAAATTATAATCTCTCAAAATTTGAGATTTAGCATTCACATAGTAGCAGTTATAAAATAGCTACAACGTAAATGTTAAATTATAAACTTTGAGAGATCATAATTTTTGACTTAGATTGAAATATGGAATGCACGATATATTAAATTGAAGCTCATTCAGAGATTTTTGATTTGATATATTGTGCATCTTGTAATTCAATCGGAGTTAAAAATTATGACCTCTCAAAGTTGACTAAACATATACATTAAACTGGTAAGATATAATAAATAAAATAATAATAAAATATTAAGTAGAGATTAAGGAAATAACCTCATAGAATTTTTTAAATTTTTTAAAAAAATTTTAAGATTTTTTTAAGATTTAAATTGAATTTATTTAATATTTTTTAAAGGGATAAAATTATTAAGTTTCAAAAAAAATTATTTAGAATATCAATTAAATGAAGAATTGATTTATTAGATAATCTAAGGTTATTAATAGTCAGTCAAAGGTTAATTATTGAAACCTAATTTCATTTCTTTAAAAACCCAGTTTCTTTCTCTTCTCCCTCACTCATCTCTCCTTCTTTCTCCCGACGCCATCAGTGATTGATTGGCCCGACATCTTCACTACTATCCCTCATCGCCGGCCACCACTGCTAGCCCATAGCCCGACCGCGACCGGAGAGGCCAGGCCCAGGATCCCTCTTACCTTGAGCTCTTTTCTCCTCTGGAGGTCAGCCGCCGACACCCATCACCGCAGGCCACAGCCCACAACCAAGGTCGGGCCGCGATCGGAGAGGACCAGCTCCCGATTTCCTCTCTGCCCAACCCAATCTGCTTTGCTTCGATCTATTGTTAGCCCTTACGCCATCGCTCTTACGTCATCGTTGTCAGAGCTAGGTTAGATCCTTTTCCCTTTCATTTCTCTGACTTTGTTTTTGCCATTCTAGATATGGCCATTCCCGATTTCCTTTTTGGTCTAGTCAGATCTAGGTCAGATCTGATTATCGACCCTTTCATTGCTCCGACCTTGTTTTCTGTCACACAAGATCTGCTCCGGCCAGCCACTGCTACGTAGGTCAGAATCTGACCTCGTCGTCAGCAATCTCCACTGTCGGTATTGTTGGATTGCTGCTCAGGCCAATCACGTCATCGTCGGCCAATCCAGTCCTGGTCAGTGTGCTCCCCTAGGTTAGAGCTGACCCCTCTGGCCACGTCTGATCCGGCGATTTCAGTGTCGCAGGCTAGCCGTAGAATAGGCCAAATCCGGCCACTGTTGCCCTAGTTCTGGCTTCGGCCACCTCTGCTCCGGCCACTAGTTCCAAATCCAGCCTCCACTACAGAAGGTAATCGATTTGGACAATAAATTCAGATTGTGTAGTTGAGTTTACATGTGATAGGGGGGGTCATATTTTGGATGATTGGAGTTGGGATTACTGTTCTAGCTATTTTTGGTACGGTTTGGTACTATTTCAGCCATCCTTGCATCCCTGCAGCTCATCAGAGTGGGTGAGGATGGGTTCTGAATTCAAATATGTTATGATATGTTATTCTTGCATAATCACATCATTAAATTATGAATTGTACCTAATTGTAGAGTTAATGGTGGTCTAGATTTCTTTATACGTGAACTTAGTATCAATTAGGCTGAATGATAATCTCATGTCGGGGTTGGGAATCAATTTAGCAGTCTATGAATTGATATGAGGATTTAGGGGTTTGGTTAATTGGATTGGGATAACAAACCTCTATGTATTAATTAGGGGTCTATTCGATCCATTAATTAGATGATTAACATGCATTATTTTTAGTTAGTAAGTTTTGTACTCGTATTGGTCTGATATTTATATAGTCTTCGTATTGATACCTATAGGATTTGAATTCGAGATGGAGCGTCGGATTTGAGGACATTCGGCACGATTTATTTTGAGGTGGGTACTTCTATCCTTGTCTCTGATTAGTATATTTACCTTAGTGCATGAGATGTAATATTGATAGGTATTTAGTTATCTTAACTCTATT